>JAWWEE010000004.1:29024996-29066581 GCA_035221455.1 Xenops minutus | reverse complement strand
AAACCTTTTATCGGTTCTAAGGCGTTGCCTCCAAGCTTTGGAAGGAATTCCAACTGATTTTGAAACTATAACAGCTGGTAATACCATAGTCAGTCTTGGAGAGTCTATATGTGATAGGTTCAACCTTTACAGGATTTGTAGAGTTGTGCTGAAACCCATGGAATGGGGCACCCTCCTTGTCAGACAGCTTAGTGCTAATGTCCTCAGCCTGCATCCACATGTGAGGCTCTGGTGGCTGCCACCTGGAGTTAAGAGTCCTGCCTGGATCAGGAAAGGGAGCCCTGTGGCCAGAATGCCTCCATATGGATGAGAAAGAAGAGTCTGTCTCTATAGCTATGGGTTGACTTCATGCAGTGAAGCTGAAATACCAGAAGGTAGGAATTTCTTATGCTTGGTATGGAGGGTCTGTGCACAGTGCATAAAGAGATTAAAACTGGATGTGTTTTTCACCTGAAACACCTGCTCTTTGATACTGTGGCTTTTGTAGCCCTGTGTAGGGGGTGTTGCATCACAGCACCATCACAGGGTGATGAGGGAAATGGACTCTGCCTCCTGCTTTAGAGGTCTGTAATATGAGTTATTCTGCATTTAAAAGAGCACCTGAGAGCCTTTGTTCCATCTGTGGTTGAAGGACAAAGTGCAGTGATGGAAACAGTTCTGAGAAGCAGGATCCAGAGGTCAATTAGTGAATGAGCAGGGATAAGAAAATGGAGGTTGAAAAAGAGTCAAAGATATTTACAGCCTTCATGGCCTTCCCTCTCCTGGTGCTTTATTTTTAATGGCTTGCTGCTTTTACCTCTCTTTGTTTAATGAATATATTGCTGAGTTATTGGAAGTGCAAACTGCATCCAAAAGCAGGACACTCAGGGTTTATTATATTCATATAACTCAAAAACAGCCAAATTGATTTTTTTTTTTTTACCTCCTCCTCCACCTCATTTTTAAATCCTGCAGCAGGCTTAGTGGTAGTGACAGGTGTGAGACTGACAGCACTGGAGATGAGAAGCTGTGCTTAGGTAATGACCCCAGCCGTGGGTGGGGGAGAGCATCCTTTCCTCTTCACCTGGTGCTTTCTTCCCCTCCAGCCATCTCTCCTTGTGGCTTGGGGCAGATGCATTCCTTGGCTGCCTTCTTGATATTCTGTTCCATGCTGGTAGAATGTCTGTGGAAGGGCCTTTCCCTTCCACCCAGTTTCCCAGCATGGCTTCATGCCAGTGTGGTCACCTGCTCCCATATGACCAGACAGGGGAGGTAGTAAGACATTCTTGGTCACCATAGCAGAGTGTGAACTTACACCTCTGCAAAGCCTGTTGGACCTGGAGCTCCTGTGGTGGCTTCAGCTGCCCCCCTGGCTATGGGGGGTGAGTAGCTTGTGGGCAAAAAAGCATTCAGAATGGTTTCTCTGGGTGGTCTTTTTTCTAAGCGTCTCTGAGAGTCTCCAGCTAATATGTTCTGAAGTGGCTGAGGGGGTATATTTAGTGTCTTTTGCCTTCTTTAGGGCAGTTATGTGTTCTGCCTGTCCTCTCCTGGGAGGTGTCCCACTTGCCGGAACAGGGATGGGCATCACAGCGAAGTCTAGGGCAGTTTTGAAGCCGCAACAGCTGCTGGATCCCAGGACCTCATCCTGTCGCACCTGTCTGATGGGAGTACAGCACAGGTGGGCTTCAGGGACACCCCTGCCCTGTCGTCCCAGGATGGAAAGGGGGCAGAGAGCAAGCAAGGGGCTAGGGAGATCTCTGCTTCTGGGGAGAAATAAAGGAACCCACCCTCAGTATGAAGCAGCAACAAGAGGTTTCCAGCTCAGCCCTGGTTAATGAGGGCATTTTGATCTACAATTGTTGACTGCAGAAAGAGCCTCCCTGATAAAGGGGGAAGGGATGTCCTGGGGGAGAGGGTCGCTGAATATGCATGGCCCCGGGTCTCTTTGTTTAGCTGATATCTGACTATATTTATTCTTCTAGATTACACATTCTGACTGCGGAACAAAGGGCTGGCAGGAGCTGCTCTCTTGTGCTTAATAATTTGAGTGAATTTACATTTCAATGCAGCCCTGCGCCACTTCCCACCCCCCATGGAAAGAGCAGAATTTCCCTGTTGCGGGGAGGGGGAAAAGAAGCTCCCACCCTAGTGGCCAGGCCGGGAGATTTATTGAGATTCCTCTTTGAATTTATTCCTCGCGAATCCTGTACACGTGTGCCCATCCTCCTGATGCAGAGATGTTTTCCTTCCCTGCCACCCCACTCCATGACTTGCTCAGCTAACTCTGCCTGCCCCACCTCCCTGCTGAGCACTGTGATTCATCCTCTAGTAATTAACCATCAGCAGTACAGAAAGTACCTGGCTAGGCAGAAGTGTGAAAACACATCTACACCTAACGGGAACCGGACTGAAGATTTCCAGTTTGAGTGACATCCAGGGAGCTGCAAAGTGACAAAAAGACAGTTGCCAGAATTCCCCAAAAACAGTCTGGTTTCTATGCAATGTCCTTTTTACTCTTCTTTGGGGCCTGAAAGCACAAAAAAAATAAAAAAATAGCCCATTTGCTGAGTAAGAGTTAGTCAGGGTGTAGAGGTGGCAGTTTCTCACTTGACTGTCTGACCAGGCTTGGAACCCTGCCTGCAGCAAATGATTTGACCTGTCTGGCTCATCTCTTACTTCTCCAGTGAATTTACCCTTTTCTCCATGCCCAAGCTTATCTTTGAGTATAATTTTGTGTCCCTACATAGGATCCTGTGTTAGCTGCCACCCACCCCTTACTAAGCCACAATCCTGCAGTTTAATGTTAGGAGAGCTGCACAGTTTTCTGCTGCTTGCCTGATAAAAACTTTGCAGGGACTTCATATGCTGATAACCCCAGCATGCTACACTGCATTTGGATCTCGTACCACTAGCTGCTCAGCACTAGCTGGTTATAACAAATGTTTGATTATAGGAACAGCTCCTCATCGCTATTTCAGAGGACATCTCTGCTTTTCTTGAGCCCGTCGGGAGGTGGGCTGTGAGGTCATGAGCAAAAGACTTTGGTGGGTGGGATTTGTATGTTGAGATGTGGGTCAGTTAATATCTTTCTTTTGTTTGCACTTCTGACTAGTCCCACAGTGTCTCATGTGGTGCAAAATAAGATGGGCCCTCACTGCTCTTGATGTTGGAGAAGCAGGGCACAATGGAAGAAGCAACCTTGGACATGCTTGAGCCCAGCAGCATCTGAACTGGCTCCTTTGGGCAGCCAGAGGACAGGTACTTGCATCCTGAATACTTTTCTTGCCATCTTTTTCCTTGTTTTTGTGCTTGTATGAAGACCTGTATGTGGTATATGTGAATTCTTGATTTGAGCTGCTGAGGGCTTCCATGTGGGAGGGAAGCCTGCTTCTAAGTCAGCTCCAAGTGCGTGACCAGTGGCTTTTAACACATTCAGCTCAGGCCTTCATTCCAGCCTGAACTGCCAAAGAACTTGGAAATGGGTTTCAGAGCTGGGTTTCACTGCTTTTACACTGGACTGTATTAAGTTCTCTGTGGATGTGTGACCCTATACTGCTTAGAGCTAAGTCTTGGCTCTGCAGAAAGCAAGGCAATGAACCTAATTTAACCAGTAAGAACTTGTGCATGTGATGCTGCTCTCACTGCTAACCTTTCTAGATGATGGTGTTCTGCAATGCAGAATGTAGGAAAAAAATGTTTAAGGAATGTGGACAAAACCAGAACCTTGCACTGTGTCCCACTCCAGCAAAAAAAAGGGAATTTCCTGCCCTGCAGAGCTTCAGTGTAAAGGGTGGAACAGTGGGTGGCAGTCAGCAATTCTGTCAGAAATGCCTGCTGGAACAGGTAGCTGTGTTTATTTTAATGGCTAGATGTATACATTCATTATTTTTCACCCGTCTTGCATTTTGTACATGCATAACTGTGGAAACATACATATGTATGTTCCATATCACACACATATACACAATCTGTAATATACATGAACACAATGCAGCATTAAATCAGGGGGCTTCGCTTCTCTTAATTACCTAATTATATTGATTTTTTACATTCTGTACATCTTGGTTTTATCTGAACTTTACAGAAGGTGTAAGCAATACACATCTTGTCACATCCCATTTTCACACTAGCGCTGTTGCTGTATGAACCATTGCTAGAAATAAAACACGACGAGAATAGTCAGCCATCTGTCTGGAAAGCACATGCAGTCCCAGATGGCAGCTTCTCTCCTGCTCACTGGTAGCAGAGTCCTCTAAGGAACGCAGCAGAAATGTGTAACAGTTCAGTGGGGATATGTAGAACGTGTGGTCCTCCCCCAGGCTGGGGCTGAGGGCCCTCCAGCAATGAAAAGGGAGGGAAACTCTGAGCATGGAGCCCATCTCTGAAAGGGGCAGGTGTTCATCTCCTGCTGAGCAACGTCTCCGTGCTTGGCTCTCTCTGAATGAGGCTCCTCATCCCGTCTGTCTCTCTAAGTGTGAATATTCCCTTGCAAGGGTGCACTGGGGAGCAGAGGGAAGAGAGTCCACAGGACCTTAGCAGAGGAAGCTGGAGGGAGGTGAAAACTTGTGAGCTGGTGTCTCTGGCACTGCAGGACTGTTTGTAGAAGTGTCCTCGTCCCACTCTACAACTTCCTCCTGAGGGGAAGAGGAGGAACACACACTGATCTCTGTGGTGACCAGTGACAGGACTCAAGGGAATGGCCTGAAGTTGTGTCAGGGGAGGTTTCGGTTGGATATTATAAAAAGATTGTTCACCCAGAGGGTGGGTAGGCACTGAACAGGCTCCCCAGGGCAGTGGTCACAGCACCAAGCCTGAAAGAGTTCAAGAAGCATTTGGACAACACTCTCAGGCACATGGTGTGACTCTTGGGGATAGTCCTGTGTGGGGCCAGGAGTTGGACTTGATGAACCGTGTGGGTCCCTTCAAATTCAGCATGTTCTTTGATTCTGTTTTTCTCTGCTGTAGATCTAGGTACTTGGTTTGCAGACAACTTGGCCACCAAGAGCTGACACTTGCCAGCCTCCAAGGCTCTCAAACTGTCTCACAGAAAGTCTCCCTTGATCAACGAGTTGTTCTGTATTGTTCAGAACAAATGCAATGTGGAGTTGCTGCCTGCCCATAGTTGGTGCCCCTTGTGAAATCACAGCAGGGGAACATCTTTCCTGCCAACAGAGGTGAATGGGTTATGAAATACCTCTAACTTAGCAAAGCATGGTCATTTCTGCTGGGCTCAGCCTCCAAGGGTTGCTTTCACTGATCAAAATGAGTAGAAAAAGCCCAAGAATGTGAAAAGTGCTGAAGTTGGGGAGTGACTTGGTAGGAATACAGCTTCCTTATCCTTTGAACTTTTCACCCCTGTATGCAGTTTTTACTCTGGCCTGCGGCAGGGATAAAGGATATCAGAACTGAGGAATACTGAAAAAATAATCACAGAAGGAATGACAGCATTTGGGAGAGGCACCCAAAGCCCTCAGTCTGTTAGCTGTGACTTTCACTACTGCCTCTAGAAGAGTTGAATAGTGGTCCTGTGAAATAATTATGAATTTCCTTATCTCTTTATCATTTTGCTTTGCAAGAACATCCCCTTCCTGGGTTTCAGTTTTCTGGAATGTCTTTCAAGCCTGTTTCCATCCCCTGACAAGTCTTTGTACCTTCTCCTGACTTTTTAACCTCATGATACCTGTTCCTTTCTGTTATCTTTCCCTGAGGAGGCTTGTGGATGTGGTATTGTGCTGCAGAGGTTGGCATGTGCCCTTTTTGTACAGGGTGAAGCTGCTGTGAGCTCTGTGAAACCTTCAGCAGACAGCAGAGTTTTGGTTCAAAACCTGTCCTATGCCTGGATGTTTTCCACCTGGAGATCAATATGCTGTTTGCTCTTGATGCTGAGCAAGGGCTGGCAGGGAGCCCTGTCACCACCATGGTAAAGCAATGATGTGTGTGCAGGAGGTGTGATGAGTGCTCTAATTCAGTGCTTCCATTGTCAGGGACTTTGTGGAAGCACCAGAGATGCCCAACTTGTGCAGCCACTGGAGCTGTTGGTTCCCGGCTGTCCCTTTTCATAGAATCACAGAATGGTTTGGGTTGGAAGGGACATGAAAGCTCATCCAGTTCCAACCCCCCTGCCAAGGGCAGGGACACCTTCCACTAGAACAGGCTGTTCCAAGCCCCTTTCAAACACAGCTTTGAACACTTCCAGGTATGGGGCAACCACAGCTTCTTTGGGCAGCCTGTTCCAGTGCCTCCCCACCCTCACAGGGAGGAATTTCTTCCCAATAGCCAATCTTTGCACTCACACGGTCAGGAGGAAAGACAGTACATCAAGGAAAGGTCCTGCTGAAAGTGTGCAAAAGGCCTGATTATTTTGCAGGCAGGAGAAAAACAACTGATTATTCCTTCCTCTCGGAAATGATTTTGCCTTGGCCCAGCTTTTGCAAAATGGAATTAGAAAGCCTTGCTGAGCATAGGGAGCTGGCAGGAGCCATCACTCAGCCAATTCATCATAATGGGAGCCTGGTATCTAATAAGCAGGTAATAAATGTGCTAAGTGTCCACCTTCAACTTGCCTGTGTGCCTCCCCACCGTGGCAGACCCTGGGCTGCAGCTGCTGATGAGGAGACGTCACCCTGGCTGATGAGCAGATGATGCCAGCCCTGCTGGAGCAATGCCTGTCTGACTTTTCTCTCCCATCCACAGACATGGCAGGGGAGAGCACAAGCTCTGCAGGGCAAGTTTAAGGGGAAGCAGGTTAAGGCATGAAAGCCTCAGCCCACGTAAATCAGCCCTGGAGACGGTGGGGCCTGTCTGATTTCTGCAAATCAGGCAGCATGTTGTGGTAAGGGATGGGTTTCACTTTATCATGAAAAACTTTGCATCTTTGGTTGAGGTGTTAAATTGTGATCTTTCTGGTTTTCAGTGCATGAGGTGAAGGACAAAGGTCAGCTTGAGGGAGATGCTCAGGAAGTACAAGAGAATGCTGAGTAAAAAAAGCCTAGAGCAATGCTTCCCCCTGCCCTGAGAAAAAGTTGTAAGGCAGGCTGTGGTACCGCAGAACCCTGGAATGGTTTGGGTTGGAAGGGACCTACCTTAATGATCATCTAGTTCCAATTCCCTGCCATGGGAAGGTACTGCTTCCAGTGGATGGGGTTGCTCCAAGCCCCCTCCAATCTGGCCTGGAACACTTCCAGGGATGGGGCATCCACAGATTCTTTGGCAGCCTCTTCCAGTGCCTTACTGTCCTCTGGAACAGGTGGTACCAGGAGAACCTGAGCCTAGAATTGGAGTCAGAGAAGCTCTAGGGAAGCCCATCCCACAGCCCCTGCTGTGCTGCAGTGAGTGGCTGTCCTTGCTAGGGGGAGGTGGGTGAGGAGACATGATCCTGGAGAAGGTGACAAGTCCAGAAGAACAGATTCTTCCTTGATCTCAGGGAAATGTGGCTCCCAAGTGGCAGTCCATGGAAGCACATGGAATTGCAAGGGCCTTTGATGGCATGAGGCAGGAGGGGCTGGGCCATTAGAGTGATCCCTCTGGTGGGACTGGAGACAATCCTGGCTGGAAGAGATTGCAAGAAGGGCAGGAAACAAGGACCCCTTTACATCCTCAAACTGAGAAGAACCTGCAGGGACATATGCTCTGGGATCACCACATGTGATTGACAGCTCCCTGCACTGTTAATCTTCTGTCCTTGCTGGGGCTCTTCCCAGGGCACCCAGGTAATGCTGCCCTCCCCAGTCCGTGCTGGTCTTGCCTGTCCAGGCTCCAAGCAGGAGGTCATTCCTGCAGGGCCCTGCTCACCAAGCAGGGAAGCCCATCCCTATTTGTCACTGAGCGCCAGGGCCTTGGAGGTGAATCAGATGCACTGTATTAATAGATCTAATCATGGCAAGCCTTGGTTGTGCTGGATGTAGCAATCTGTTTCCTAGCTGACAGCAGGCTTGCTGCGAGCAGGAGGGAGAGACGGAGGAAGAAGCATTGCCTGCCCGCAGCTCTGCAGGGCAGGACCTTGAAAATGGCTGGAGGGAATTTCTTCTCACAAGTTGGATGGGTGAAATCTTGGTCTAACAGTCCAGCAAATCTGATGGAGCATATTGCAGCCAGGCACGCTTTGGTTTTTTGGAGAACTTTTTGTGCTTCCAGGACTGAGGGTTCTCTTTTTACTTGGTTATCCTTAAAGAGCTCTGCTGCTTCTTTTAGCTTGCTGGCATCCGTGAATTTTGCATGTCTTCCTTGCTGCTGCTGTAGTTGGTGCCAGTGCTGGCTGGTGCTTCAGACCAGCCTGAGATCAATAGGGGAGCACTTGCAAGCATCATATTAATTGAGTCTTATGCTGAGAGCCCTTGTGCTATTGATTGTAACAGTAACTTCAGCTGGAATTTGGGAAGCACTTACTTGAAGTCGAAAAAATGAGAAGAAAGCAGAATGCTGGGTGATTGGATTGACTTCATTTCCAGCAGATTACACTGTAATAATTGTGTATGTCCAGTCTGCTTTCATTACTTGTCCCTCTGATGAAAGTACCAGGAATGTTTTCAGATTTCAGTATGCAAGATTACAGGGCTTGCTTGGAGCAAGCACCAGAGTGCACTGACTGGGAGCAATATGAGAGACTTTATCTTAATAACAGGCAGAAGATACCCACTCACCCTGCTGTCTGCCCCATTCACATCCTTTTCTTTGCTTTCCTTCCTCTAAAAAAAGGAAACAAAAATGCCAATTACTGACTGAGAACATGAATTTTTCATTGACCTCCTGTAATTCTCCACAAAGCTGAGGAGCCTGGAAGGTAATGAAATGAGATTTCTTCAAAGAACAAATGAATGAGAGAAGATGACTGTCTGAACCAAAAGTGAGATGAGGGCATTGTCAAGGGCCTGACTTTGGGGTGAGGGAAGGACAGGGATGCTCTGGGGTCAGGAGGACTAAGAAGGGGTGGTAAAGGCTCATCACATATCTCTGCTTTTCCTTCCAGCCCAGAGGGTATCCCTCTCTGCCAGCAACTGCTGAGATTTGTTGGGATGGTGTGGGATGCCCTGAGGAGTTGGGACAACCTTAGTGTTGGAGTCTGCAGGACTGCTGTGTTCTGGCTTTACTGAGTTTTTTTTTCTTCTTTTCTGACATATAGCCTTCCACTATTGCTTTTGGTATGGGTTGAAGTATCCCAAGTACATCCAGGCTGAGGGTGCTTTGGCTGTCAAACATCTTATCATGTGTTGCAGAGCTCTTTGCAGAGGGGCCCTGCTTGCTTGCAGCCCCAAGCTTTGGGGTCTTGCCACCATGCTGGGGCTTTTGAGGACTCTTGTTGTTTTTAATATACTGCTTTGAAATAATCCAACAAAGCCTGCTCTCAAACTCATTTATTATTATTTTTTTCATAAAGGCTCCCCCCACTTTTTTTTCAAGATGCTGTCAAATTGCACTTCTTAAGATTCATGGTGGATCTCTTCTGCCTGACTCTATTACCCAATTTAAATACACAACAGCAAGAGGGGTTGAATGCCACTGTGTTAACATGGTGCCAGAGACCTCTTCGAGGTTGTTTGTTAAAAGCAAATTGTACCTGTTAAGGGGCTGGGAAGGGGAGCACAGCTGCTGTTAACTGCTTTACCAAATTGACTCTGACTCATTCATTTCAAATGAAAATTGAAATGCTTTTGACTTCTTCTTTTTCTTCCCTTTTTTTTTTTTCATCCTTCCAGTGGCAAATTTGCTTTACTTAACGCTAAGTGGGGATCATTTCTTGTGATTACTGAAAAATGCATCATAACTTTTGATTACGCTGCTATTAAGGATGCAGAATGGCAATTGCTGCTGCTTGCAGAGAGGGAGAGGGAGGAAACACTGCTGGAGGAGCTGGTGTAACCCTTTGCTATGCAGAGTGCTGTGGAGAAGGTGCGACTGCTGCTGCTCTCGGGCCACAGGCTGGTGGGGCAGGACCTGGGGGCTTAATTCAGGCTGGGTGGAAGGGAACACAAACACAGGCAACCTTGGAGGGATGCAGTGAGGGCTGGAGCCATCACCAAACTGCCACGGCTTCCCACAAGTTTGCCTTTTGCAGGGGTTAATGATCCTCTCTTTAAATGAAAACACCTTGGGAAGACTGCTGTTTGGAAGAAGGAAAGATTTTGGGGGGTGGAGAGGGAATGTTTCTAGCAGCAGGATAAAGGACGCACATGCCAGGGTTGTTTCTGATGGGGATTTGAATTTACAGTGGGACAATTGTGTAAACAGCCTGGGAGATGCAACAGGAGAGGGATCACGGACTGCTCAAGGACACTGCCTACAGTGCTGGGGAAACTGAGGCAGTGAAGATAAGGTGGGAGGGTGAATTGCCTTACACTGCATTGTGGTTTTCAGAAGCAAAGGCTTGACCTCAGGATAAGTGCCAGCGAAGCTGATGAGCTTACTGGAGATAATCCCCACTTGGATGGGGAAAAACTCTGTAGGCCACTGCAGAGAGCCCTTTCTTGTCTTAGGAAAGATGCAATCAATGTTTTCCTCTTGTCACTCTGCACAGTGGGCTATAAACAAAGCATGTGTGGACTGGTGAAAACGTGTGTGTCCAGCATTGCAGGGGATTTGGGTGGTTACCTGACTTGGGAGCTGAGGAAAGGAGCCCACAGAGAGGTCACAGGAGCAAGGCAAGGAATCTTTTGTGGTGGGTCACTTAGATATGTTTCCATTTGCAGCCCCTTTCCAAGGGCTCTTGTCTCACTGTTTTTTTCTACCCTTTTTGTAGCTCTCCCAAGGCACTACCAGCCCCTGTGTCTGCTTTAGCCCTGTTTTCCCACTGGGAACTACGTTTCCCAGAGTTCCAACTCTTAAAGGACTCGTGCCATATCAGGCAGCGCTGAGCTGCCTCTGAAGAAACACAAGAAGAAGAAATGGTGGCTCTGAGGCTGCACTTAATTAAATAATAAGCACAGAAGAGCAGCTATAGCAGCTATTTGTGGTAGGCTTGGAAATAAGGCTCACTTAAGGATAAGGGAAGGATCCATTTTTTTGTAGTGTAGTCCCTATTGCTCTGGGGAGTGCTGTGGGCAGCTGCAAACAGCTGGCTCTGTCTCATGCCTTGAAACAGCAGAGTTGTTAGTGGGAGTGAAAGCACAGGCTGGATTACTGAGGCTGTGTTTGTAGTTGAGCTCTGTGAGGCTCTTGGTGTGCTCAGGAAGAGCTCTCTGCCTCAGCAATACTTGTCAGTGACCCTCCTGAAAACAGGAGTTGCACTTTGGTGGTACTGCAATGCTGGAAAAGTTAAAGATGGACGGAAATGTGTGGAATGATTGGATGCAGAGATCAGCCTGCAGGGCTACAAAGGGAGAAATGTAACAGCTACCAGTATTGATGAGACAGCCAGTGCCCTCCATGGAGAACTATGATTTCTGCTTCATTTTCTTCCTCTTTTCTGTGCACCAAACTGAGCCTGATAGCAAAACAGACATGACTGGTCCAAGGAGTGAAATCAGGTTACAGGCAGGGGCCTTCTTAGAAAACACTGGCAGCTGTGTGGGTTGGATTTCTTGGCTTGAAAGCACTCCAGGGATCATACCTTTACCAGCCCACCCCCTGTTGGGTGGGATCTAAACCAGTCCTTGCAGCCCACCAAGAAGGGATTGACTTTGTCTTGGGAGAATGGGGATCCTTATGGGTGGAGGCTGTGGCTTGGCAACGCACCGAAGGTCAACCAGTCTCAGCATTCCCAAAAGTATATACATACATGCATACTTAGAGATATATGTATATATACATATGTATATGCATGTGTATATATATAAAATACATATATATTTTTTTTTTGCTGGCAGCTGAGATAAAAGGCATATAATGAAAATGTAAACGAAAAACTTTACAGCAGGCATGGCCTGACAGAGGGAAGATTGATATCCCATGATGCTTTGTCTTGATGAGACAATGAAAAATAACCACCACGGCAGCTGTGTCAATATCAGACTTGGTAATGCACCACTAGCTGTGGGTTTTTATTTAATCCGCTTTGCTTTAAGATGATAACGGTTGTTACTTTTCAATGCCTGTCTGTCAGCACCCTGGCATTGCAATATTCCTCCGCAGCTTTGCGAGCGGGTTTCATTTATTTTAAAATACCATTTCACACACTGCTGACTTTTAACAGTGTTCCATGTGAGTTTGGGAGATTGAATAGTGACAGAAACAACACTTTTTATGAGAATACAGAATATTAAAAATGGGGCACAATATACAGATGGCAGTTTTCACTACAGCTTGTTTTTTTCCCCCCAACCTGCTTCTGCTACTCAGCTTCCCACTGAATGCATTTGTAGTAACACCATAAATGTCACTTTCGCTGACTGCCTTTTGGCATTTTATTCAAATGGGAATTCAGTGCTTGCTGCTGCTGCTGCTGCCACTGCATTGAGCTCATGTTTTGCAGGAGTGCCACTGTGCACACTCTTCTTGCAGCCACTGCATTTTCCATCACTCAGATCCAGGGGCTGCCAAAAGAGCAACCCCAGCTATGGCAGAGTGATGGTGTGTGTGGATCTGTGTGTGCACACCTGTGTATGTCTGGGAGGGCTGTGAAGGTCACCGAAAGCCATCCAAGAGTGGTTTCTACAGGGTGAAGCACTTTTCTTTCTGCTTGGCTTCTGTAAGACTCTCATCTTGCCAGCAAAATGCAAAATCATTTGCTGCTGTGATGGCACCAAGAGGCAGATGATATCTGGAGTTAGTAACTCTTGGTTTTAACTCCTGGGGCTCTTTTGGCTGCTTTCTGCCTGAAAATCTGGCTGCTTGCTTTAGCTCAGTTGCTGTGGTGCTGAAGGAGCCCTGTCCCCTCCAGGTTTCCTGGGGCAAATAACACTAAAAGCTTCCCAAAAGATGCTACAGTCAAACAGCACATCCCTCTGTGGGCTGGCTGCTGCTCCTATAGCTGTGTAAATCGCAAAAAAAAAAAAAAATAAAAAATTCTCCAAAGCTTTGTGTATAAAGAACTGTGATGGGTGACAGTCCTTGGCAGTCCTGATCTGTCTCCTGTCACAGGGCTGGAGACAACTGCTGGTCTCCCAGGTGCTTTCCTGTGGGATCATGTAGGCTGAAAAGCAATAGGGAAAGGGGTGAAATGAGGACTTGCTTTGATTTCCCCCCTCACGCCCCCCACCCCCTCCAAAATATTTGCATTTCAGAGTGGCTGGAGATAACCAGTGACCTCCTGAAGTATCTCCCCTTATTGGGAACAAACAATTTTGCTGGCTTTTACCTCATTGTGGCCCCTGAGGGAAGAGAGGGTGCTGCTGCTTGTGCCCTGGGTCCTGTGGCTCACCCTGCTGCCTCATGCAGCTCTGCTCCCTCCCTTTGCTGCACAGCAGCTTTTTGGGCTGTGCTTCTGTAAGCACAGGAGAAGCTACACCCATTGCCATACTTATTCCCTATAGACATGCCATTCCTTCAGCGTGGCCAGGGAAAGCCAGTACAAGCCTTATCCTTGTTTTTCTCATCCCTGTTCCCGCTGCCAACAGCCTGGTGGATAGTCTGTGGCAATTTGCTGTCCTCTCCAAACACAGCTGTGGGAGGGATAGGTTGCACCCCTGTCCTCATCTTCTAATTCTAGGAGGAAACAGAGTGTATTTGAAGATGTGTTGGGCATGGTTGACCCTGGTCTTTCCATGCCTTTGGAAGTGTCTGAGCCTCTGCATGTCCAGGTTGGAGCAGTTTGACCGAGTTGTAGGGGGATGTTTGTGGCAGAGCCAGGAATCCTGCACCTTTATGGACAGAAAAGATATTTTTGTTTGAAAATGGAAATACTGATTTTGATTAACATGGGAAAAGAGGTAATGCAAAAACTTTTGGGCTCTTTATTTGTAATTTTGTGATGATACCTGGTTGCAGGGAAGCATTGCTCAGAGAAGCTGTGGATGACCCATCCCTGGAAGTGTTCAGGGCCAGGTTGGATGAGGCTCTGATAACTTATTATTATGGAAGGTGTTCCTGCCGCTGGCAGGGGGGTTGGAATAAGATGAGCTTTAAACTCCCTTTCAACCTAAACCATCCTATGATTTCTTTGTTTCCTCCCCATGCAGCCCAATAGAAGTCTTTGACATCACCAAATGCTTCATAAAGTTCTTTCAATGTTTTGGAAAATTATAAATGTGGGGTTATTACTTTAATCTCTGTAAAATGCTTTTAATATTTGCGCTAGAAGCTTATTGTACAGGTGTACAAGGACGTTATATAACACATAGTGACCTGAAACTGTGTTTTCCCCACCCTTCCTGTAACATTTTTGCTGTTACAGATTGTGTTACTGCAGGGCTAAGTGCACCTGCATTCCTTGAGCCCTTCTGGGAGGCTGGAAATTTGTCCTTCTCTGTTCCACAG
Organism: Xenops minutus; assembly: GCA_035221455.1. Taxonomy (NCBI): domain Eukaryota; kingdom Metazoa; phylum Chordata; class Aves; order Passeriformes; family Furnariidae; genus Xenops; species Xenops minutus. The sequence continues at coordinate 29,052,256 of JAWWEE010000004.1, read as the reverse complement.
GGACAAAGCTGCTATTTTTTGTTTTGTAGGTTGCAACGGAATCAGACTTGCAAGTGGTGATGTTTTAATGTACATAAAGCTGTTTTCTAGTGCAGGCTGAATCTTCTCCCCTTTTGGTCCCAAGGGAGTGTGTAGCAGGGGGTGGGAGGAGAAGGATAAGCCATTACTAAACAGGTTGACTTTCTAAAGAAAATGTGAGCTGTTTGAAAATGCTCCTACATGTGCAATGTTCCAGGCAATCCTGGGAGATGGATGAGCAGTGAGAGTGCAGGTGAGGCAGGCAGAGGCACAGGAGAAAATGCTGCTTTCTTGTCTCTGTCCCAACAGAAATAATTCCCACATAAATAGCACCCATCTGTTATTTAACACTTAAATCATCAAAGTGTCCATCAGTAAGGAGCTCTTTTGTGCTGGATGCTCCACAAATATAAAAGTGTGTGCATGGGGAAGCATGGAGATGGTTTATGGCTCCTGTTTTAGGGCAAGGAGATGGTGCAGGTGACCTTTTCAGAGCCCTTAAGCCCCATTATCTATTCATCACCTTTTGCAATTCTTCCTTGTTGCACAAAGTTTGCCCTACATTTCACCAGATCTATGGTCTGGCTTCCTAGAGTGAACTTTGGGAAGCTAAACTTTCCTCCTACTGTCTGTAAAAATCACTCAACTACTCTTGTGTACATGTTGGCATCGTGTAAGTCATTAGTAGTATTGTATTTGCAAGCTCTCTCAGGAAAAAATAAGTGTACCTTTAGCCTGATCCTTTTGGGCTTCTTGGACATGAGGCAAGATGCATAACAGGGGAAAAAAATCTTCATTATAAGCCTGATGCCAGCTTTGCATGTTTTGGCTCTACTGTAGCATTTCCTAAAAATACTGCCTTTTTCTCCTTTTGTTTTGTTTCCTGGAGCCACAGTGTTTGCCTAGTGCAAATGCATGCCAGTGTTAATTTAGTGTTTCCCCAACTCTACCTGGCATGGCCGTGCCAGGGAATATTGCTCAACTCCAGAATGCTGTGCAATGTATGACTTGCTCCTCACAGCTCAGCAAAGCCACTCCTTAACAAGCAGAATAGATTAATTAATCTGAGATAAAGAAAGGAGATCCCTTAACATCCTCCTCCCTCTTAACAGTTGTTTTCTGTGGGGCTGGGCAGTGACACTTCATGTGAAACAAATGGGGATGTGTGCTGGGTAGGGGGATGTTGTTAAGGCTGGGTGAGTTATAGTGATGTGGGAATCTGGGGTCACATCTGTGACACCACTGTGCACCAAAGGAATGTGCCTTTCCAATGACAGACAGCATGCCTTGTGTGCCCTGGAAACCTGTCTCTTAGCTCCCAGCATGGCATTTTTTGAAAACTGTGGAGGCAGGAGGAGCACCAGACAACAGGATTTTCTAGGACAAAGTAGAAGGGGTGCTGAGGCATCTCCCGGTTTGAGCTCTTTCTGTCGGTAGGTGCAGGTGGCCATAATGGATTCTAGGTATTTTGCAGGTGAATACAGTTTTGCCTGTCATGCAAAGGCTCTGTTTCAACTCTGAGGATGCTCATTTTCCTTGGAGGAGCCATGACAAGTAGCAGAGATGTTTCTCCCTTTGCGTTATTTCTTCAACAGGAGGAAGAGTTTTTTGGCATGATGTCAGGGTGGTAAGTTGGGATTTCTGGAAGGGAGGCTCAGCATGCCTTTTTGCACCAGTTGCTGGCGGTTTGGGTACAAGATAATCCTGACAAGCTTTGTTCAGCACTTACGGCATCTATCTGACCAACACCATGTCTCATGTAGTGCTCTGGCTTCTTCTGCTTATCCATTCCAGCCTTTTTGGCATATTGAGTCCCATGGGATGTTTTTTTCCACAAGTATAGTCCTAGGCTATTTAGAAGTCTGAAACCACTTACTGATGCTGCCTGCCTGGTTGCCAGCAGCAGGGATGGCTAACAACCTCTGCACAGAAGAACCAGATAGCTTCTTGTCGCACAGGTATGCAGCTGCACTAATGGGCTCTGGCTTTTTGAGGTAATCAGGGGGCATTCGAGCTTTCTGTGGTGTTTCTCCAATTGTGTTTATGTTGATAGCATGGTCTGCCATGTGGCCTTGGTCTCTACTGTGTGGCACTGACACTGAGTCTTAGAGAGAGTAATCCCTGCTTTTTTTGAAGATGATGATGGAAATGCTGCTGGCTGAGGTGGATACAGTATTAGGATCTCGGAGCAGTGATTTGGATGTAACTGATCTCCCTTAACTTGGTAGTGAGGTGATGTTGGGGGATGCAGAAGGATTTATGGAAAAATGTCCTGTGTGAGGACTTAGAGCTGCAGGGGCCAGGAGGTCAATTCAATGTGCACATGGGAATGGATCTAGGATGGGATGTGATTCTTCCCAGCCCCCAAGCTGAGATCTATTTTGGGATTTCTGTGGGGCAGGAGGTGGCAGTTTCATCCCAGGCCTGGTGCTACACTTACTGATTTTCCATCTCTCCTTCACTTACATGCCTAATTTTGCTTAGGCTATGTGGACTGTGGGTGCCAAGCCTTGTGCAAGGGTGAGTTATGAGGAGAGCATGGAGTAAATGGGTGGGACAGGTGGGATTAACCCAACTCCTGCAGTTTCCATACATTGTGTTTGCTGGGTGAAAGTGCAATAGAGACCTGTGTAGCAGGTCCCCAGCTCTGCAGAGCTGGCAGATCACCCACACCATGCTCCCTGCACAGCTTCTCACCCCTCTGACATCCCAAAGCAAACTCCACACTGACTGTCACAACTGCAGTGTGTGGACAAAGACAACCGGCAAGGGTTCAGAGCTGTAGTTGGGGTTAGTAGCTTTCTGTGCAGAGCACTGAATACCACGGGGAGTTTCCAGCCTTTCCATCATCTGTTGCAATACCGTAGTTATTATGGATAGCAATATTGGTACCTGGAAGCTCTTTCGTGGCAGTTGCTGTTTCAGAGGCTATTAAGCTTGCAGCTGAACACCTCTTTGTCTAAGCTAGCGCCTAATCTTTCACATGACAATATCTTTACAGCTATCCCCATCTGGAGTCTGAGTCACAATCAGATTCGCTTTCACTTCAAACTGCAGATTTGGAGAATCACACTGTGCCAGCAGGGAAGAGGGGAGAGATTTTTGCTAAGAGAAAGGAGATATCTCCTTATCTACAAAAGAATACAAAATGGTGTGCTGGTTTTGGCTTGGATAGAGTTAATTTTCTTTACAGTAGCTGGTATAGGGCTGTGTTTTGGATGTGTACTGAGAACAGTGTTGATGACACTGGGATATTTTTGTTACTGCTGAGCAGAGATTACACAAAGTCAAGGCTTTTGCTGTCCCTTGTACTGCCCCATCAGTGAGGAGTCGAGGGGTGCACAAGGAACTGGGAGGGGGCACAGCTGGGACAGTTGACCCCAATTAAATAAACCTCAAGGGGGGTTCTGTACCATATATAAGATGATATAAAGTTGTGGGAAGAAGGAGAGGGCCCATTTGGAGTCGTGGTGTTTGTCTTCCCAAATAACTGTGTGATGGAGCATTCTGTTCCTAGGGTTGGCTGAACACCTGTCTGCCCACTTGGAGTGGTGAATGAATTCTTTCTTTTGCATGTGTGGCTTTCGCTTTCCCTATTAAACTGTATTTATCTCAACCCACAAATTTTATCACTTTTGCCCTTTCAGTTCTCTCCCCCATCCCACCGAGGGGAATGAGCCAGAGCCTGTGTGGGGCTGAGTTGCTGGCTGGGGTTAAACTACAACAAATGCAGCATTAACTCTTTGTCAGGGGATGTTAGGAGTGATAATGTCTTTCTATGTAAAAAAAGCTCCAAATAAACCAGAGATAATGGACATTTACGTGAAAGCAAATTATATGATTTTTGAGCACGCTGGAATCCAGGTAATGGGCTACTTGTTCAGATATCTTTTAAGTTCATTAACTTAGTTCCACCATCCACTTGGTATTTTAATATATATCCTAAAATACTACTCACATTTTATTTCTATCCCCCTGTTTCAAAAACCAGAACAGCTTAGTTCATAGAATCACAGAATGGTTTGGGCAGGGGGAGATCTCAAATAACATCTAATTCCATCCCCCTGCCATGGGCAGAAACACCTTCCACTAGATCAGGTTGCTCCAAGCCCCATCCAACTTGGCCTTGGACACTTCCAGGAATGGGGCAGCCACAGGTTCTCTGGGCAACCTGTGCCAGGGTCTCACCACCCTCACAGGGAAGAAACCTTTGAGTTATCTCTTGCTTGAGGTCTGAGTATTAATATGATGTGGAGGATGAAATAGAGGTTCACATATTTTCCATGCTGCTCACTGCAGGGCTAGGAAATTATTGACCTGACACCTTCCGTTTGTCTCTGCATTTTCAGTTGTGTGATGCTCCCTGCCAAACAGGGTGAGTTATGGATGGGAACTGTTGGGTTTTTAATCTTTGGTGCTGTGTGATGTAGGCAGTTTTCAGAGGGCTCCAATCCTGTATTTCTAAGAGTTTAGCTGTTCAAGTAGGGTTGTGCTGGAGAAATACACCCCCCTCAGCTGTCCTTAGACTTTTAAATCTCACTTTTTTCCAAATATACTTTTTCCTTCTTTCTCTCTCTCATGCTCCATGAGCCTTCAGTTGCAACCCCCCATTCCCTGAAGGAGCCCATTGGAATCCATAGTGATGCTCCTGGAAGGAAATGTCTATATGTGCTTCAGGCAGAAAACAGGGGGGGGCATAAATGCAATAGCAGTGGAAGATTGCAAACAGTTCCTGAGTGTGAATAATTCCTCCTCCCCTTTGTGGATTCTTTTTCTACCTTGTGTTCAGATTTCCCTAAAAAAGAAAAAAAAAAAAAAGAAAAAGAAAAAAGTGTATCTAAAAAATACCAAATATGGGATTTTATATTCCTACTCTATGCCTTCATTGCTCGTGAATCCTGTTTTTTCTCACTGTATTTTTGTTGTTTATTTAAATTTATATTAATGTGAAGAATTTCTAAATGGTGTAGCAAGGTCTTTTTTCCCCTCTTCTTTCTTTGTATTGGAAGACAACATGTACATGTGATGTGAAAATACCATCATATTTTCTAGTTATGCTTTATCTGTCTGTCTCTGTGGTGACCCCCTGACCAAATAATATCCTCAGTCACTTAGATATCCTCATTAAAACCATTAGGTTAAGTGCTGAGGAGGAAATGTATATACTGTACCTTAAGTTTCTAATCACAGAGGCAGAGTTTAGATCAGTACTATCTTTTTTTAATGACCAGCAATTCAGTTTCTTGAATGAGGTAGTTAATTGGTTCTTTATTGTCTATAGCCTCAGCAAAGCTTTTTTTCCTTTTGTCTTTGTGAAAACCACTTATCCTCTATTTTTAGTGTGGGTTTTTTGTTTTGTTTTTTGACAAAGTAGTAAAAAATTCTACAAAATGCCTGTTATTTTGCAGGGATTTAGAGTTAAAAATCACTTTCCCAGTGCAATAAAACAAACATCTGTAAATGAATCTGAATCTCCAGCTGAGCTCTGAGTCCTAATTCAAGGAGAAGGACCGCTGGGGGTTACATGGGGGAGTGAAATTTAAGGAAAATTCAACTGGAGACTTTCCATTTGTTGCTGGTTTCAAGGATTTTGCAGCCACAGAGGTTAGAGACTTATAATTATCCTTTAGCACAATTATTATGGTTCTCATGTGTTCACTTGCCACCAGTAGCTGAAGCTGAGGAAAAAAACCCAAACCTGAAATATTTTAAGAAAAGGAAATAATGGGGATTTAGGAATGAGGCACCTGAACCTTTATCTGGTTCAAAGTGCTATGGAACTGCTAATTTGTGGATCTGGCCTGAGGTGCCAGGGGAGTACGAAATGTTTGTATACATGGAGTAGCTGCAAAACAAGGTGTTTCTTACTAAAATATGGGCTAGAGAGTCACACTGTGTACTTAGATGTGGGTATGGTGTGTTGGCTGACCAAGGGCACTCATGTAAGCAGGGGAACCTGCAGTCAGGTGAGCTGAACATGACCCGATGGTTCTGCAGAGCTGAGGACATAAAGGCAGGCGGGGAATGATCCCATTTTAGTGTCTCAGTGCTGTCGTTGGAACTGGATGAACTGATTTTTCTGTGGATGGAGAGGTTCTAGTGTTGAAGTGCCCTTTTGAGTGAGAAGGTGATGCTGGGAGCACTGGTTCCTTGTGGGCTGCTGAGGGTGGGAAATGTCAGGGCTGCACTCTCACCGTTGGGAGTGGAGGTTGTTTTCCTTTTTAATCAAACTGACGCTGTCCAGGTCTACCCTGAGCTGTGGGCTTCAGCCTTGAAAAACTTATTCCTTGTGGGTCACTAATTTGGGTGGGGGGGACGAAAGCCTGACATCTCTCTCCTGGGAGCTATGGTGGAAAGGTGCAAATGTATTTTTTGCACCAAAGGGAGAAATGTATTTGTTTCTTCTGCCAGGTAGTCATTTGGTGTGAGCACTCCTGTGCTCATTTAGCATGGATGTGTTTTGATGGTGAATCTAGCCCTTAGAAGTCTAGTCCTATGTTAAATTTCTGGGAAGAGCTGCAACTGGTTTGGGGTTCAAAAAGGCATGTGCAGAAGGAGTCTGGCTGGCCGAGTTGCCTGCAGGAGTGGGATTGCTGCTCATCCTCATGTCCTGCGCTGGCACAAACATGCAGAGGAGCCCAATGTCCTCCTGCACTGCTGGAAAAGCATCCCTGTAGCTGTGGGCAGGTCTGAGCCTCACAAGGGAGCAGTGATGACATGCAGAGGACCTGCTTTCCAGCCAGACTGCTTCTAATACGGTCTCTGTAGGAACTTCTCTTTGCATATGTAAGCCTGAGGTGGAGAAGCTGGTTTGCAGTCATTCTTAGCCCCACAGGGAGCTATGAACACTTATGTTAGCTGTGCTTACAGCACGTTATTCCTTAGCTCTGCACTTACACAGCACCACTAAGCACCTGCTAATGCTCTGGAGGTTTTTTAACCATGCATAGCTTGATTAAATACAAACGGAACCAGATATGCAAGGAAAATGTGGATGTAGTTACACAAAACCTTCATGCTTTATGTGGTTTTTTTCTATCCAAACAAGCTCCTGGTGATAACACACACTTGCTACCTGTGACTGTCATTGTTGAAACAGGGTGGGACAAGTACCTATTCCAGGCATTAAAATTTTCCTTGATGCTTTACAGAGGTTGAATAAAAGCAAAGGATCACAGGCAAGTCCCTTTGACTTACAGCCATAAGGTCAAGAGCAGAACCACTTACACTTGGAGAGCAGCAATAAAACAACTTTGGACTCTGTAAGGTGCTGATGAAATGCCTCCCTTTCACTCTGTCCTGCTGAGATCTGCCCCAAAACTACTGTCTAAGTTGTTTGAAAACTCCACCGGCTTTGTTGAGGCTTGAGACCAGGTATGTGCCAAGGGTTGGTGGCCCCAGGCTCATAGGGAAAGGGTTTGTTTCCCTGGAAATGCCCAGATGCTGGGTTCAACTTCTTCCTGGGCTCTGCTGAGATGGGAGATACTGGTGAGGCTGGACTGGGGGTGTTTCCCCTGGGAAGAGGCCACTGAATTGCATGTGAAGGCCAAGGCGAAAGGAGAGCATCGTTCTAAGTAAATTGTCAGCCGCCTTTCTGTGTGTCCTCCCCTCGCTCCTGCTTTCTCCTCACCGACATATCAGCGATGTTTATTAAGAGATGACAAGTCTATCAGGCCTCATAAGCAGCCTTTCACAAGGAGGAGATCTTATATCCAGAGAGCATCATCAATCTTGTCTCTGCTCTGCTCTTCTGAGCAGCTGATAGCGAACAAGGCTCCATCCTCTTCCCCCCTCCTTCCCACCCGTTCCCCTCTCCTCCCCTTCACCAACCCTCTGCAGCTCAGCGGGAGCCAGCAAAAAGAGGTTTGATTTGCATAAAGTTGCTGGTAAAGAGAGGGAAGAAGCAGAGAGAAATGCAGTGCTGTCCTGGGAAGGCAGCTCCCATTCCTGGTGTGGGGGTGGTCTGGGGATGCAGGATGAAATGCACCTCGGTGTGCTGTCCAGGCAGCACACAGCTGCAGGCTGCTTAATTCTGGGTGACCTGAGCAGGGTCAGTGGGTAGATAGAGACTAGAAAATCTCCTCCCTAACTGAGGCTGATGCTGTACCAGTGGGGGCAAGGTGAGGAGCAATGTTGTGGTCCAGGCATACCCTCATGAGTGTGTTGCTGCTGCCCAGGGAAGGGCCATGCAGACCTGTTGGCCGGGGAAGCTGTGGCTGCCCCATGCCTGGAAGTGTTCAAGGCAGGTTGGATGGGGCTCTGAGCAACTTCGTCTAGTGGAAGGTGTCCCCGCTCATGGCAGCGGGGGTTGGAACAAAATTATCTTTGAGGTCCTTTCCAAGACAGGCCATTCTGTGACTCTGTAATCTATGCAGCTCGATGGTATCTGCTGAGAGCTGTGGCTGTTTGTTACCTGGGGGCAGGGGCTGCTGGAAGAGGCCAAGTAGGGAGAGCAGATGTGCTGTCCTTTAGGATGCAAGAAGGGTCAAATCCAGGGAATAATATGCAAGGAGTTAGAAATCCCATCTCCGGGCATATCGCTTTACTTTATATTTTACAAAATTCATCCTAATTTATAAGTAACAGGTTTTTTTTTTTTTTTCTGTGATCTCCACGCTTGACACTTATGGTGAGCTGATGGATTGGAAAACCAAGGTTACCTTTTGTCCCTGACCAAATTAAGTTTCTAATTATTTCCCTGCCTCTATTTTCCACTTCCTCTTTTTTCTTTTTCCAATTTTAAAAATACCTTTCCTTGCCTCTGCTTTTATCTGAAGACCCTGACTGCTTGGGACTAGATTTTTTGTGCAGATCCAATCCTGAACAGCAATGATATGTGAAGAAAAGCTGCCCAGTGCCTCTTTACAATCCTCTTTCCATGGCTCTGCTCATGGTGGCAATGCCTAGATCTCAGGGGAGAAGACATGGATTTACTTTTGGGAGCTTGTTATGTAGCATAGCAGTGAGTTTATTCCACAAAGTTTTTTGTTCTCTGGTGTTTCCAAGAATTTTGCAGCGGTGTTTATGGCAGACAGAGGGGAATGAGTGATCTGTGGGGGAGTGAGTTTTAGCCTGTGGCAGCTCTGAGCTGAGCCTGTATGTCCTCAGCTCCCTGTCTTCCATTGCAGGAGATAGCTACAAAACCACCTTTATCAAATATATATAATCCCCCACGAAGGATTCAGGCTACCAGGCTTGCAAGTGTGGGATAAATGTTGACACATCATCGTTAAAAATGTTGCTAAACCTTGCATATCTGATGTGCTTTCTTTTTTAAACTAAAAACTGTAGACAGTAGCCCAGATATTTACAACCAGGATGCACCTCACCAAGTTTTGCCTAGACAGACAGTTTCTGTCTGAAGATGCATCAGAAGAGCTGGCAATTTCAAGGAGTTCCCATTAAAACTTTATGATGAGAAATTGAACACAAACCTCACAGAATATTTAAAGCATTAAAACTAACCCTGTGTGAAATTTCCCACCGATCCCTTTAGGAGGATGCATACTTCCAGAGGAGGAGGCAGGAGTTTATGCTCCATTTTAAGACTCCTCGAGCACAGCCCCAACCAGGATGGCACAGAAGCTGCCTGTGTTAACAGAGCCTCATGGGACGTGTGATGGAGAGAAATATGAGGCTTTCTTGGAGGCATTTGGAGTCTGATCTCGCTCCCCTGAGCTCGGTGGGAAATCTGTTAACACCTGCAGTGCCAGGTTGGGATTGATGGGAGCTGGGGGAGGGCTGCAGGAGGGCTGTGCAGCTTGGGGTATGTACCTGTGCCTTGGTGCTTGGGCCCCAAGCTGCCAAACTAATCTGGCTCGTATGGAAAATCAACCAAGCAAACAAAAAAGGCTGAGGTAAAGAATTGGGAAGAGGAGAGGAGTAGGCAGAAAATGGCTTTCAACTGTGAAAAGGCCTGTTAGAAAGGAAATTATTTGCCATGTTAATTATTTAGGCATGAAGGGATGGCAGGAGTTGAACCAAGAGCTGTTTGACTCAGCCTGGTATTTGTGGTGGCTCCAACACTGTGTTTTAGTGGAAGGTGGAGGAAATTGTAGATCAAGCGGCTGTGGGGGTGACTTAGTCCCATTCTTCTGTCTTTCAAAGGTCATTTTAAGCCTAAGGGTTTAATGTCCCTTCCAAAATTCTGTAGCATTATGATTAGGTGTTGTTCAGCTTGCTGCCTCTAATGTGCCAAGATTACCCTTTTAATGCATGCACATTCCCCTCCTGTCCTCTTCCCTGGGAGCCAGGGGATGGGTGAACAGCCTGACACAGCTTGGACAATGTTCTCAGGCACATGGTATGGCTCTTGGAGATGGTCTTGTGCAGGGGTAAGAGTTGGACTCATTGATCCTCGTGGGTCCCTTCCAACTCAGCACATTCAGTGATTCTGTGATCTTCCCTCTGCCTTGCTCTGCCCTGCACTCCCAGGATCCAAGGACAAGCAGTGTCAGCACTGCCAGTCTGGGTTTGCTTGTTATGCTAGGGACACAGCAACTAATGCTGAAGGTTTGGGTTTTTATGATGTCTGTGTTTTCCCAAAGGAAACTGCTGGTTAATAGTGGACTTTTTGGAGGCAAAGACACTCATTCCGGGCTTCTTGGGAAGAGCTGGACCTACTGCAGCCTTACAGCATGACTTCACTGGGAGAGGTGTGCTGTGTCCCCTGCTGGTCCCTCTGTTGTGGCTCAGCCTGGGCCATCAGCCAGGAGGGCAGGTAGCACTGCAGTAAATTAGGTATTGCAGGCTCTCCATCATCACTGCACCTTTGCTTCAGTGTTAAAGTGGCTTCACATGCTTCATGTCTCTTCTCCTGGAGTAAATGGGTTCAGGACATTTTTTACACCCATGCAGAACTTGGTTATTTATATATTTCTCCCTGTTCCTTTACTATTCAGGACATTTACTTCCTTGGGCCAGGCTTTTGCTAGGAAGGGACTGAGGTGGCTGAAACAGGTCATCTTTTGCTGCTTGGGTCTGTAGTTCATGTGCAGCTGGCAGTTTCTCTGTCAGACAGGCTTGGTAGCTCAGCCTGCCTTGGGCAGCAGTCCGTCATGGGAGTTTCCAAACCTCCCTGTGCCTGCATGGATGGGAAGATGGGCAGCAGCACTTTTGGAGAATGGAGCTGGAATTGCTTTCCTGTCCCCTCGGATTGACAGGTCAGCAAAGGTTACTACCAGAGAGGCCATTAGAAAAGCATGTGAAGGACACCCCAACCAGGTTGTCTTACCCTGTGGACCTTGCTGTGTCTCTGCTGCTGCAATTTGCTTTCGTTGGTAGCTGTGTGGCAGAAGGCTGTCCTGAGCCATGGGATGGGCTCTGTGGGCCATAGGGAGGCTCTGCCCCATGTAAGCAATGTCTAAGGAGCTTGTGACTTCTTAGAAGACCCTGGATTTTGTGGAGTGGTAGATTTTTTGGGACAAAGTGTCTTTTTCTCTGGGAAGTTTCACTGCTGCAGAAATTGGGAAATTGATACTGTGGAATCCTACCTTTTTTTGTCTGCTGCCATTGATGAGAAAGGAGGCAAGAGTGAGAATTTGCTCTGTCATTTTTGTTAGCTCTAAAACATACACTGACTCAGGAGAAAGCCCCTTCCTGTATTAGAAGTGCTCCAGAGACATAAAAGCCTGACCAGCCATCATGGCTGATTCTGGCTCAGTTGCCGAAGTCTGAGCACAGCGTTGGGGCTTCAAACACCAGCATGGCTGTGGTTGTGCTGTGGCTGATGGACCCTGCAGCCATTAACGAGCTTGTGGGAGCATTCCTCTCTCCTCCCCAACGCTGTGACTCACATCTGACCACAGAGAGGAGCAGCTGCAGCCTCCAGGAGAGCCTGTAATGAGGCCAGGATCTCCAGCACGGGGCCTGCTTTCTGTCAGCTCTTGGAGGAGACCGCGGGTAATTACCTCTCCTGTCTGTTCTTCTCTGCTGCCAGCTTCGCTTCAGGTTCAAACACTTGCTGACAGGGAGAAGAGTTTTCAGATACATAATTTAAAATTCTGATGGCATGTTGTCAGGTCAACATGCTGCAACATGGGAAGAGATTTTACATCCTAAGGACTCCAGTGTCATTCTTGACTACGCTGCTCATCTGGTGCTTTTTTACCTGTTTGAAGGGTGCATGGTAGGTGGATTGTTGGCTGCCTTTGGGTTTTCCCACAGTGGGGTTGTAACTGTGCATGGTATCCTCTCATCAGCCCTCTTGAGGTCTGTCATTGCTGCCTCAGTCTGGTCTCATGTTGGGAATGTTCTGTATTGGGCTGGAAAAGGCAGGACAAAAGAAGGTTGAGAGGAAAATAGCTCAGGCTAGAGACTGTTATAAATTGCTGTAACCCTTCCTTTACCTGATGTTAGTACCTTTACAGTGGTGAAACTTTTTTAGAAGGTTTAATCTGATGTTTTATCAGTTGTTTTGAATGAACAACCTTGGTGTAGAGTTAAGTCTATGCTTTAAGTGTCCTCTGTCTATAGCCTGTGCTCCTAGAGCTGGGTAATGCACCATTGTGCAAAATAATATCAAGTGTGAAGGGCATTTCCCATCATCAGAGAGAAGGGTCATGGCTGTCCCAGTGTAACTTGAGATTGGTAAAGGAATGGCACAGACCTTCTGAAGAGAATTAAGAGCTCTGGAGGAGACAGATGCAGAAATGGCTGAAACAATGAATATTTTAAGCTGGCAGTGGTAGCATGGGTTTCTATTGCACATGAGCCAAGTGCAAGTGGGAGACAAAGGGAGGAAGTGATGGGGTGAGGAGAATGCCAGCCTTTCTGTGCCTGAGTGCAGGGGTTCAGCTTCTGCCCTGGCGTTTGCCCCTGCTTGGTGCCAGTCACCTTCCCTGCCTCCACATGGCAGCACCTCTGTCCAGCTGCCTGTCAGTCACTGGGGGCATCCAGGTGGGAGTTGGTGTGAACACAGGTACACCAGAGTCACTGGCACAGGAGCCAGGGTGGCAAGGCAGGCAGTGTTGCAGGCAAAACTGTGCAATCACAGTACAGTCCCAGTCCTGTACTGGATTTGGGACCATCGTTAGCAACAGGAGCAGGGTATTGTCTCTGTTTAGAGTGATGCTGAAACTTGACATGGAGGGGCATGGCCGCTATAAATCAGAGGACTGGGATTTGGAGGGTGGTGTTTAGATTTGTTAGGGAGTTTCTTTTATTTATTTTCCCTTCTTGCTCTGCTCCTGGACTGTTACCCGTTCAGCCAGGAGGTGGCTCTGGAGCACGCTGTGGAGCTGGGCACGGCTCAGCGTGCAGTAGCCAAAGCGACAGGGAGAATCTGTGACCGTCACCAGTTGGCGATGAAAGGCAGATGGCCTTCCTTCGAGCTTCCAGACGGGATGCGTGCGTGTCCTCTGACACACATATGCAGAGGCAGCCTCAGTGGATTTCCAAATGCTCCTGACACTGTGTGCTCTCATGCAATGTTTAGGAAGTGAGGAACATGCTTCTGGTGCTGGTAACATAAGCTTGGCTCAGACTGTCCTTTGGGAGCGGGGATGACTCCAAACACAGCATTGTAACAGATGTAGGCTGTTCTCAAGAGCTCCAGACCTGTGGAGAAAGTTGTTGTGTGAGGCAGCCGCGCTCAGATGTGCAGAAAAGGAGCTTCCTTTGTGCTTGCCATGGTCCCTAGGGAGGATGTAGGACAAGAGGGACAAAGCAAGGAAAGCCTCAACAGAAGTACATAGGAGCATTACTGCTATCTAGGAAGATACTGGCTTCCCAGGCTTTGAAGTCTGTGCCAAAACTTATGCCTGGCACATACAGGGCTGCCAAGACTAAATGGCTTGCTCTCTTGTCATCCTTGGGTAGCTCTATGCACCTGACAAACGGAAAACTGCTGCATGAGGAGAGCAAGATCACAGCAGCCCAGAGCTCTCTTCATGGTTGAAGCTTTGGGATGCCCTGGAGCTGGGGAGTTCCTGTTCTTCTGCTAGTGTTGTGATATGCTCCTAATGGTCTCCTCTATGCTGGGGATATATAGAGGAGTTAGTCCTGGAAATAGAATTTACTCTGCACTTTGATCCTACCTAGGAGCTCAGAGATGTTGGAGGAATCTTTGACAGAGAAAATTGCAGTTCACATTTGGAGGAGCAAGAGGGATGGTGAAAGTCAAGGGGGTCAGGGTTCCGTAAAGGACACCTGAGGTGGTTTTGGAGGTGAGACAAACCTAGAGCTCACCTGGGCCAGAGCAGAGATATATTCATTTCAGTTTCATGGAAGCTGGGCTCTGTTTGGAAGTTCAGGAGAGCCAGAGATGTTGTGCGGAACATGGAAAGGCCAGTGGGAAGGATGTCAGCTTGAGATTGTGTGCTGGCAAAAGCTAAGCTTTCAAGGATTTTGAAGTCTCCCCTCCTGAAACGTTGGATTCCAGTGACCTACAAATGTCAAGGCAAATGTTGGTACTTGCTTTACACAGGAAGCAAAATCTCCTGACCTTGTGCTTGGTTGAGTGGGAAGAGATGGAAGACTTTAAGGACATGTCCCTGACACTCACTTGGCATGGTGGCTGTCCTGCCCCCACAGGGTCTGGTTAACTTACATGTCCCCAAGCGTGGCAGTTCATGGCTGTCGGAATGCTGTGGTATGAGATGCTTTTGATGCTTTGTGTGTGCTCTGAAGACCTTGTGTCCTCTGACAATGGTGCAGGGTCAGGATGGTGCCTCGGGGTAGCCGCCTTGGCTGGAGGAACAGTTGCTCATGCAGATTAGGAACAAGCTGTCCTCAGCATCCCTGTTAGTTGGTTGTGGGGAGCCCTGTGGTGTGGCACCAGTGTCCTTGTTCCCAGCTGTAGTGTTAGGCTGCCACAGTTGGTGGCTGATTTGTGTGTGCACCCCAGTCATAGGAATGGCCAGAAGACAATGGTGTCTGTGTTGTCCACAAAGCACAACGTGATCCTTTGTGCCAGACACATCAGTTTGCCTGGACTTCTGCATGCTAAAGAGACAACCTGTAGCAAGCAGAGGAGGGCAGAGCATGCTCACTTAAACCACGCTCCTAAGGAAATGCAGGAATACAGCGTTGTTACTGAGGGGATGGAAGCTTTGCATGCTGGTTCAGAGCTTGTCATGCTGCATGCAAAGATTACCCTGCCCAGGAAAAGGTCTGACACAGCTTTGTCTCTTTATCTCTCCTGGCCCAGCAGTGCTGTTGGTGGTGGTGACCAGACATTTGGTGCCCTTTCAAACGTCTGGGATTAATGGGGAGCATTGTGCTAACTTTGTGGGCTTGGAGATAAGTGCAAAATGATGTGCCTGTTGACCTGCAGAAGTCTGTGGCAGGACCAAGGGCTGCAGCTGAACTTCAGCCTCTGCTGCTGATTACCCATCTGCAGCTAGTCCCATCTGGCTGGGAGCCAGGGCCAGCAAATGGGCCCTGCTATGAGATGCTGGATGTGTGCTCTTCATATCCTATTTAAGGAGGCAAAAGCTGAAGGAAAAGTAAGTGCTTTAACCTGGCTTTAGTCTCTGCTGGCTACTGACTTGAACTTTGTCAGTGCTGTGTACAGTGGGGAAGGGGGGTTATTCAGCACTACTGCTTCTGGTCTTCAGTCTGGGAGAAGACTTTGGAGGACAAACCCCAACCCCAGGCCCTTGTTTGCTAAATGAGTTGGATGTAGAATTATGGCTGATTTGTTTCTCATTGAGGTCTGTAGGGCCTGCCTCTGCTGTCTGAGATAAGCTGCAGATATTGAACTGAAAAATCCAAACTTGTTGCCATATTTCAAGACATGCGCTGAAGCCTGTCTGCTCTCTGCTTGTCTATGGCTTCCTTGGGAGCTAGAGAGAAAGAGAAGAGATTCCCCAGGCTCCATGTGAGGTGCAACTGTAATTCAGTCTAGGTTGCTGGACCCAGAGTCCACTGTGGGCTGTTGGAGGAATACGTGCTCTGCTAGGGTTAAATGCTTACATGAAATCAATAGAAGTTTTATTGCCACCACGTGATTTCAGCTGGAACTCTGCCACCTGTAATAGAAGCTGTGTTAGGTCTCCCCCCTCCAACTACAGGACAGATATATTGGTCTAGACAACTGAAAAATAGTGGTATATTGGGAGGCTGCGTTTTCATTATGTAAATGGAGCTCTACAGGAGGATTAATTGATTATTCAGTTACTATGGATCTGTCTTGGATGTCCTGGCAAGATGAGAGAACCTGATGGAAGCTCTCCAGTGATGCTATATGGTAGCACAAAGGAGTCCTTGAGCATCCCCTTCTCTCTTCCAGACAGTATGGGCACATTGCTCTCCATACAAGGGAATTGCTTCCCAAAATGGTGTAGGTGTCCTCATACATATGACTGGTGACTATATCCTGGTACAGACAATGAAGACTAGCAAGGGATGGTCAGAACCAACCTATTTCAGCCTACATGTGCTGTTTGGAGGGACTCACCTGTTGACTGGGTCTTGCTAGTGGCAGCTGGAGACCATCCAGAGGGCTCATGAGGAATTATATTGCTGCAAGTGCTGGGAGCTGTGTGAGACATATCCACTTTTGGAGATTTGCTCCTAGCTGAAAAGCAAGTGTATTGTCTTTGCCCCAGCCCAGCAGGTGAACAATGCAGAAATAGAGCAGCAATTGTCTGGAAAGATCAGCTGAGGGAAGGAGGCACCATGACAGGCATGAAGCTGTACTTCATGGGCAGCTTGAGAACTCATGGGTAGGTCTAAGTGGACAATGTGATATAAGGTGAGTGTAGTACTATTTAGACATTAAGGTCACAGCTGAATATTTTGGAGCGTGTGTCAGCTGCTGATAGAAATGAGTCATTTGTGCAGTTCTGCTCTCATTTCTAATTCCATCTGTACATAGCATTTTAGGGCAAAGAAAAGGATAGCTTTCCTGTGTGCGTGCTGAGGTCTCTGCTGCTGCTTGTGTCAGGGGGAGTGTCCAGGTGTGGGGACAGCCCTGGAGCAGCTGTGCTGTTTCCCTGTGGCCCTGGAGCATTGAGCCTTTTTGTAGGTGAGCAAGTAGGGCTACCACATCTTCACAACTAGATATGTCCCTTCTGGCCAGACTAACACATTATAGCACAGAGAGTATTTCCTGAATTGGATATACCTGTAGTGCCCTCCACAGTGATGGGAAATAGATCTGCACAGTCTGTTGGACTCAAGTTGCTGGAGGAAGAAAGGACAGCTGTGGTGAGATGGATGCACTCACTTTCTGCTGTCCTGCTGTGTGGGATATAATTGCTTTATCCTTCTCTGTTCTTCCAAAAGCATTTTGATACTGCTGCCCAGATCAAATTTTGTGAAGAACATTTTAAAACAAATCTTAGCCTTTGGCCTGAAATACATCACCTGTGGAATGTTTTACAAACAATCTTGACATTTGGAGGCTGGGTGTGGAAAATCTGTGATAAGTGGAAATTTAGATCCTGTTTCTTATGGGTAAGCGCAGATACTGTAACTGAGGGTGATGTGTCCTCAGATTTGGGTGGGAAAAAACTCTTTGGGAATTGGAAAGGTTCTAGTGTTGAAAGTACAGTGGTTTCAGGAACACCTGCTTATGCTGATGAAATTGTGAAACATGCTTCAACTTCCATGCCTGTATAACAGGGGGGAAAAATTAAAATTAATTTTTTTCACTGAGTGTAACATACTCTTCTGGGAAGTTTGCGGAGTACCTTGCAATCCTGCTGAGAACAGGGCAAGAAACTTTCTGGAGGCCCAGGTAAGGACTAAGAGATAAGATTCCCCTTTTTCTATGAGAGGAGGACAAACTATGGCCAAGTGCCCCCTTCTCATGGATGACAGAATTGTACTGCACTGCTGCAGTGATAGCTGTGAGATAGCTTTTTATACGCACGTCCTGATGCTGTGTAGCCAGTAGAGGAGACTAATTGTTAGACTGGCAGGTTTTTAGGTTGAGGCTTCCACTGAAGATGGAATTTATCTCATTTATTTCATTTATACTTGCTGATGCTTTGCTCAGTATTGGCTGTGTAGAGGCAGCTCAGCTCGTGCTCTGTGTTGCTGGCAGGTCTTGTGCATCATGAGGTGTCTTTTCTCTTTCTCTGAATTCACCAAGCACCAGAGATTTAAGTGCAGTGCAAAACTTTGCAGACAAGAGGCTTGTTTGCAAGACAGACATGCATTTCCACATCCTGTCTCATGGATTCCCGAACAAAGATGTTTACAGGAAAAAAAAAGCACTAATGCTATACTAGGAGGGGGGAAGCATAATGTATTCTTCAAATGTTTGTATGTCAGCAAAATGCCTGCAAACCATTCAATAGATTAATCCTGTAGCTGGTCTAAAAGGAATGGATTTCTAGCCATAACTGAGATTGGGAAAAATTGATTTCCATGTTCTTGTTGACTGAATAAGATAAAAACAACTGCCTTGGCACTCATTACTGGGCCAAGAATTCAGATTTCTGCTGCTTGAACTGCAGAGCTGGTTTGAATACTAGAACCAGCTCAGTTCAAGAAGTGATGAAAAGGGACTTTTCAGAAACCAAATTTTAAAGATTTCACATTATGGGAACAGCACTTACAGGAAAGAATGACTGCTAAAATACCTGGTGTATTTGTATGGATCTATGGCTAGATGCTTCTATCTTTCAGTCAGAACTATGAAAGGACTTTGGTAATCAAAAATGTGAGAGGCTGGATATTAGGAAAAAGTCTTTCACCCAGAGGGTGGCTGGGCACTGGAACAGGCTCTCTGGGGAAATGGTCACAGCATAAAGGCTGACAGAATTCAAGAAGCAATTGGACAACACTCTCAGGCACATGTTGGGATTGTTGGAGTGTCCTGTGCAGGGCCAGGAGTTGGATTCCATGATTCCTGTGGGTCCCTTCCAACTCAGTTTATTCTATGATGCTGATCTTTCCATGTCAGAGAGCAGCTGCTAGAGATTGGTGTCTGCTTTGCCTCTTGGAGCCTTGCCATTATTTTGAGCCCTTGAAAAATGCCTTAAACTCTTTGGGATAACCACTGCTCTTTGGTACTCAATTGTCCATCACATCCAGATTCGGAAGAGGGAAATAGTGGCTACTCTGTGAAAGTGCTCAAGTGTGTTCTGTGCAGTCAGCTTCTCTGAAGTTGTTTCCTCTGGTTCTAGATGTAAAATTTCATTTCAAAAGGCACTTCAAAACAAGAAATTACAAATGTGTTCAGGTTTCAGGGAGGGTATTTGCTAGGTTTTACTGTTAAGCAACTATTAGCAAGGGGAATAATGAGCTTATGCCATGGCTTGATTGGAAGTGCTCACTGTTTTCCCTACCTCTGACAAAAATCAGTGGAAATGATGGGAGAAAATACTGTCTGGGACAGGAGTTGACATCCACAGGTGGGATAGCTGTGACATGGTCTCTCCAGACCCATCTATTTTCCCCAAACGTAGAGAGTCCCCAGCTGTGCTGACCTGGTCTTTCTCAAGTTCTTTCAGGCTGGATGAGCTGTATCCTTCTGCTGGGGTGCTGTGTGGGAGAGCTGACCTCCAGCTCAGGTATGGCTCTGGATCATCAGGATGCAGCTTGTAGCATCACATGAAGTAATTCCTGCACTCAGGAGAAGCACAAAGCCCTGAAGTTTAAGACATGCTACCTGGGAAATACATTACAGATTTTTGTTCACCACAAATGAGCAACGAACAGGATCTTCTCAGTTAACCTGCTATCCAGTAGATAAATTTTGATTAATTAATCCCTGAACGTGACCAGGGAGTGGGACGTGTTCAGCTTGGCCTAATTCTCTTTCCCACTTCTGTCTTGTTTTAGAACAGTTGGAATGGTCTATAAAAATCCACCCAACAATCTCTTTAAATGCTTGGGATTGAGGGAGGAAATCTATGCTTTGTTGTAACACCATTTCAGGTTGTAACATTTCCTTTTTGCTTGGGGCTTGTTCCCGTTGGAGAACCCTCATGCAGGAAGTAGAGGAGGTAAGTGATACAAGCTCATTTTGGGGTTCTGCAACTCCAAACATCTCCCAGATTCTCAGCCTCTGGTATTATGGATCAGGCCCATGTGAAATGGTAAATCCCTGTCCTAAAATTCCTTTGGCAAAGTGGGAATTGTGGCAGCTTTTGACTGACTGCAAACAGATCACTTGATAACTCTGTCTTATTGACATAACTCCAAAAAAAATACACCTCAAAGTGTAAATAATAAACGTGTAGTATCTGCACTGGAGCAAGTAAACACTGCCTGATGTTGTCTGATATTTCACTGGCAAGGTGTCCTCAGCGATGCTCCAGCAGAATAATTTTCCAAACGAGTGGCTTGCATGACAGGTGGATGTGCTGAGCTCACGGAGCTGGGTCTGGGGCCAGCTCAGCTCTGTGCTGGGGACAGCAGAGTGCGGATGCCACCACGGACCCCCCTCCCACCCCGCTCTCGGCAGCTCGTCGGGGAGGTGTGAGGAAGTGCCTGGCAAGCTCGCCTTGGGCTTGCTGACACGGGTGTGTTGGTAAAAGCTTTTTTCCTGTGCGGTGTGGATATATCAGCTTCTGAGGCTGGATGACACGCTGATTAATAATTCATGCTGGCAGTATTGACTGTTGGGAGCTAATCCGAGAGCGCCGTGGTGAAAGCCGCTTGTACCCTTGCCCTGGGTGAAGAAGCTGTCTGCCTTGCTCAGGTGCTGGGGTAAGGCAGGAAAGGCAGTCTCCTGATGGCAAGGTGGCTGCTGGTGTGCTGCCAGATCCCTTCCAGGTTGGCAACTACAACAACCAAGACAGTGCACCTTGTTACCCAGAGAAGGCTCCTGTTCTGCTTTTTGGGTGTCACAAAGTGGCTGGAGAGCCTAGACTGTTAAAGACCAGCTTGTGCCACAGTTCATAACTTGCAGATGGACTCTTGTGACTGCTGTCCTAGAGGTGGTGGGGTTGAAATCTTTGAGATGTGATGGTCTCAAGGTTGAATTTGCAGTTGCTGCTCTGACACATCATTCATTGTGTGTAGGCACAGTCTGTGATCTTCCTCAGGGGGCTGCAGGGCAGAAAAGAGTACCCAGGCTTAACTTGGCTGGCCAATCTACTGGAAGACTCAGAGGGGCCTTGAGAATTTGGCTAGCAACATGACTCTGGGGGAGTAACAGCCACCAAGAAGTGGATGTGACTTCCAGGAACTGGGAAACCACAGTTTGCATAAATGTGAATTTTAAAGGAATGAGTGGCTTTGAATGCTGCAGTGATCCTGGGTGGAGGATGCCACCCTTGTGCTGTGTGTTGTGCCTGGTTGGCAGAGATCTTCCTTCCTGACCATGTGGAGACACTGGGAAGTCTCTGAGGTGACCCTAAAGCTGTATGGCAGTCTGCAATATCTCTGATCATGAGTGACAGGCAGAGGAGTCCAGTGATATGTGTCCAGGAATTGTAGAGAAACTGTTCTCCGCTTTGGCAGTTGCAGAGCCCAACCAAGATCTGCCTTTCCTCTCCTCTTGTCCTGGCACACAGTGTAACATTGCACTGACTTTTCCAAATAAGATGTAAAACTGAGCTGATGGGCTTTTGCAAGCAAAACTCTGTTAACAAGAGTAGGGATGTTAACCTTGGATCCCTGCCGAAATTGAAATGGATATAATATCTAAATGGCTCATACCAAAATGAAATCCACTTACAAGGGAATGCGTGTCCCTCTCTCCCCTGCAGTGCTGATGTGTTTGGCACAGAGGGCGCAGAAACTTGTGGGTGGGTGACTTTTGTGTTGAATGTGGTAGGAACCAAACCAGGCCTCTCTGGATGGATGCTCTTCTGTCTTCTAAGAGATTCAACATAAGCAATCTGGAATCAAGAGAAAAAAAAACACCAAAACAATCACACAGACCAGATCCTGCTTGAACTCTGTTTTGATGGACTTTGGATTAGTTCTGAGCTTGCTGTCTTTCATGGGAATACCTTAGTCTTGGCACTTTCCCTGGTATGCCACACTCCTGGGCCAGAGCTGTGCTGTTATCCAGCTCTGTGTGATGGGCAATGTTCCAGGCTGGAGCAAGAGTTCAGAGCACTTGTTTTGTTGTCAGGGGTAAAGCAACTGGGTTCCTGGGGCTGTAGTTAAAAAGAGCCCTCACCATGAGTAAAAGCTGCACACCAGAAGCCTGAGGAGCAGATATGTGTAGAAAGATTGAATAAGCTCGGTGTCTGCAATAGCAGTGCAAGCACTGGCTGCTGGGCTTGGAGGACTAAATGTTCTGGATGCTGCAAAATGTGCTGTAGCAATGCAAGATCTCTGTGTCTTGGTCATCCAACAGCACTGGACCAAGTTCTGGGAAGATGCTTCCAGCTTCAGCTTCACCAAACATGTGCTCTGCTTTGGAGATGCTGAGAGGTTTTCTTTCCCCCCTCCTCTTAAAAAGAGCACATGTCCTCACTGCTAACAAGCAGGTTTGCGAAGAGTCTATTTTTAAGATGATTACAGGGTATCAGTAGCTGTTCCAGTGTCAACTGTCGGTTTTGTTTCCTTGTCGGCAGTAAACTGTTGGCACGTTTGTGCATCAGAGGTTTACTTCTTCCCAGCTGTAATTGCACAGCACAGAAATTATCACTTGCTCTGTGCATGCCTCTGCTGGTTCATCCCTCTGAGCCTGCTGTTTGCAAGCAGCAACTCCAAGCACTTCCCACCTGGTGAAGGGCCGTGTTGTGGCATCTCCTGCTGGCATAAGAAAAGGCCTGGATAGATCTAAACTGCAGAGATGAGACTAAATGTGGTAGTGTAATAGATGTGTACTTGGTATTGGGGCATCCCGCTTTGTGGCACGGAGAAAGAACCCAGAACACAGTTCATCTCACAATAAGACAAACTCAGAGATTATGTTTTTACAGGAAGTTCTCCCCATCTGCTTTATATAAAATTATACCTACAGCCTCATCTGAGATCTTCAGGGTGCTGAGCATGGGTGATCTGGTGGCCAGGTCTCTGGGGAGCTGGTGCTCTTCAGCTTGTGTGTGTGTCTGGCACATAACTCAGTCTTTCTGCATCTTGGATCTCTGTTTGCCTGGTAGGCAGAACAGCACAGCCAGACTCCACCAGGCTTTTCTCCACGTGGCCACTGAGAATCTGAAGTCTTCTGATGCTGTCATGTAAGAGGATGTGTAGTCCTGCTACAGTCAAAGCTATGTTTGCTAGAGGGCACTGGAGTGTTAACTCACGCCATCCCTTCATCCTGCTCCAGAGGTGACTTATGGAGGAGGAAGCAAATAGGATCCTTTATTGAGAATTAAGGAAATAGCACTGTAAACACTTCCATCCTTTTATTATTTTTTTTAAGAGTCTTTAAATAACCCCATGATTTGTGACTGCAGCTCTGCAGAGGTGATGAGGGAGTGCAGTGGGAGGAGGGCTCCAAAGTCCCTTTCCTTACCCTGCCGGACACATCCCGTAGGAAACAACCACTTGATGTGTACTTGTTCCTCTTTCCTTGACAGGGTGGGTGGCTGGCATCGTGAAGATGCCTGAGTGTGAAGTCTGTTCCCTGCCTTTCAGTGCAAGTCCTTGGCACACCTCTGGGCTCAGACTCAGCCTTCTCGCCCATCCTGAAAATTTCCAAGTGCCACTGAACCGACGGGAGAGAAACAATTGTTGTGTTTCCCAGGCTGACACCTCCCACTGAGCATCCTTCCCTGCAGGAATGGCAGTCCTCTCGCGTTACTCTGGAGAAGCACCGCCTTGGTGCTGATGGGACCAGACAGGATCAGTCACTGTGCTGCTGTGTCTCCTCCACAAAAAATCCTAAATGACACCAGTGTCTGAGAGACAAGGAACAAAGAACAAACAAATAAAAATATCTGCTCTATTTGCTCCCCTCTGGTCATCTGTCATCCAAATCTGGCGTGGGGAGTGTGGAGGAGGGCTTGGATTTGGGGGTTCTGCTGGGGATATGAAATGGATTATCTTTTTTCACACGAGACCAACAAGCCTTGCAGGCCAGAGTGCTGCTTCTGCTGGCCTGTGGTTGTGGACTCTCTGTCCCTGGTTTTAGCTTGTTTCTGGTGTACAGGCTCCTCTGACTGGTATTGTAACCAATCCCTTGCAGTGGGGCAAAGAGGAAATGGGGCAGGGCTCAGTGTCGCTTGTGCTACAGAAGAGGCGTCAGAAGCATCAGAAAACCTTGCCAAGGTTGTGTGAATCTGTCTCCCTGCCTCAAGGTAAGATCAACTCTACCTATGTCATTGCTAGACTAATTTGTTTTTAAAGACCCTTGGGGGTACAGGTTGCTCAACCTCTTCCAGGACTTCTAACAAGAATAACATAAGCATAGAAAGTGTTTGGTTTTTTTTGTTTTTTTTTCTCCCTTGCCTCAATTTTTATCCTCTTTTTTATGTTGTGTGGTGGATGTGGCTAGGAAAACCTTTTCCTTCATATTTCTAGCAGGCTGTTTGAAAGCTGCTCTCAAATCAATGAGAACCAACCGGGATGGCTGTGCTCCTGTGCAATGTGTGTGACAGATGTGTCACCTCTGGGCTCACTCTCTCCAAATGGTCCATTTCTGTCTCAGAACACGGTGGCCAAAAGCAGAGCACCAGACTTATGATGAAAATAGGACCTTTAAGGTAAGAAGCTGAGATATTTTTGCTTGAACAAGATGTATGGGGAACTTCACCCATCTGAGGATGCTGACATTAAACCTTCAAGGCATCATGGCTTTAGCTCTTCAGAACAGCATGTCTCGTTCAGCTGGGCAGGGAGATTTCTCCCAGGTGTGGTTTTTTTTTTGTTTTTTTGTTTTGTTTTAAATTGGCTGGCTGAGTTTCTTCCTCTCTTTACATAGACAGCTGTTATTTGCCATCTTCAGCAGTGAGGGTACTTTAAAATTGGGTGGGTTAGTGCTTCTAAAACAATCTAGGCTGTTCAGTTTCATGAGATTTAAGAGTGACTTATTGTTTGTGTCCTGAAAATTGTTGCTTTGCCTGGAGGCCATTTCACATTTAAACTTAAATTGTTGGCTTGACTTCCTTTTGTGTAACTTGTCCAAGCTGAGAGTTGTGTGTTCTATAATAACCTCTTCTTGTCTGTGATAGAAGTATTTTGGGACCTGGCCCTATCATGGTTTTGAGTGGCACCACTCTGAAGTGTGCTGGAGCTGCCTGATTTGGAGAGAACAAAGGAGACACGGGAAATGACAGTGCATCCAGCTGAGGTAAGGACACTACCAAGAACAGGACAGCCAGCCTAGAAACATACAAATGATACGAGCATACCTGGACTAAAACCTTGCAAAATGGTCTTTCTGGCCTTGTAGGCTATCCTCAGGGAAATGGTTTTCTGTGGACCTCACAGCTGTGAAGGACTGGCTGAGCAAAACAAAATATAACTTCCATTAACTTGAGAAAATAAAGAAGCAACCCCAATTCTTTAAAAATTTCTCAGACTGTGTAGCTGCAGTCTTGGAAAACAACCTTAAAAATAAGCAACCTGTAGCTTTGACTAATTACATGGTAAGGCCACCGCCCTCCCTTCCACAGGCAGGTGAAGCAGGCTGG
Source organism: Xenops minutus (assembly GCA_035221455.1). Taxonomy (NCBI): domain Eukaryota; kingdom Metazoa; phylum Chordata; class Aves; order Passeriformes; family Furnariidae; genus Xenops; species Xenops minutus. The sequence goes on along the minus strand of JAWWEE010000004.1, from coordinate 29,026,799 downwards.
AAATTAAAGGTACTGGTGTGGTGACAGCAGAGCTTGCAGTGAAACCAGGGTCTTGTCCCTGGGCAGCTCCAGTTAAGAAAGAAATACATCCTCAGGCTCCAAGTCTCCTGCCTGCTACTGGGACTGCTCACTGGTGATGACATCTCAAATATGTTTTAATAACCTGTGGCTGTTAATAAGCACCAGCTACTTCACCAGCTTAGATGCATGTCTTTAAATTTAAACAGGATTAGATAAGGTAGGGAGATTATTAAATACCCAAATGAACATTAAGCAGATATATCGGAGGCTTAACAACTCTGCAGCAGATTGTTAAATTGCTCTAAATATTTCCCTACTAGTCTGGGGGTATTTAATTAAAACAACCCCTCTAGTCCTGTGTAACATGCCTAGCAGGTTTACAAGCCCTGCAAAGGGCAGGACCCTAATTGGCAGCATTACTGTAAAGCTGAGCTATGCTTGAGGACAATTAAAAAAACAACAGCCCCATCCCACCCCCCAAACCACCCCAAGCCCATCTAATTAGTGTGAGAAATGACGACAAAACAACTCCGAGTGTCTCCAGTGACAGGTGCACAAATAACAAGGCTGATGAAAGATTTTGCAATTAAGATTGCGCTATGAAGATTAATGGGATATTTTCATAAACTGATGTAAGATTGCCTATAACCCAGTTGCCTCCACATAGCTCTGTCTCCTCCTCACCAGCCCTTCTCTATCTCTTATTTCTCAGGTTTTCTTCACCCCTATCTTCCAGGCTGGTGCAGCTTTTCGTCCCCAGCACTTTTTTTTCAGGTTTTTGATGTTTCCTGGCATTTTCCTTCCCTTGCTTTGGCAGATGTCTGTATCTTGGGTTTCTTCTCTGTTTAAGGTTCCTGGCTGGGGTGGAAGTGGGGTTGTCCACATGGGCCATTTGTGTGGTGTTACTCCATCATGGGCTGTGCTTGCAGAACTCGGGGTGGTAGGTGAGTGGGAAGGTGTTTCCCTGGTTATTGAGCTCTGATTCTATTCATGGTGTTGCTAAATTACACAAGAGACCAGGGTGTGCCAAGAGGTCTTTCTAGCCTGGTGTTCCAACATAGTGATGTTTCTACCACTGTGCTCGTTAATTACTTCCCCTTCCCTTTTGTTTATTTTTGGGTGGTTTGTTGTTTGTGGTTTTTTTTCTTTTTTTTGATTTTCTTTTTTTTGGAGCTGTGTGGTTCCCCCAGCAGTGATGGATCATGATCTTGGAGGGGTTAAGCTCCTGCTAGTTTCATGGAAAAGTATGGCTGGGTAGCAAAGGGAGATTGTTAACACCCTACTGGGGAAGTGCATGTGTTGTATGATCGACCTTTATTAGCACCCTGAGGATCCAGCTGCAAAGCACATACCTGGCTCCAGAGCCATGTGTGCCCATGGGTCACATTGCCTGTGCTGCTTCCCACTTCACAGCAATGCCTTCCTTCAGTGTGTCAGCAATTCTATTAACCCAGATTAAATGTGATACGACCACTGCTTGACAGGAAACATTAAACTGCCAGAGAAGGAAGCTGAGAGCTGGACCAGACACCCCTTCTCATGCATCCTTCAAAAAGGGAGGGAGATTTGCACCTCGCACCAGAACCCACTACTTTCCCAGAGACATTTGCCTGTTTCTGCTGTCATTGGTACTGCATTACTCCTAATTGCCTCTTATTCTTGATATCTCCAAGGCTGACCCCTCACTCATGGCTAGGCTTCGCGAATGAAGATTTACAAGGGCTCTAGCCACGCTTGCTACAAGCACGCTGGTGGCTAAAAAGGCCAATGCGAGATAGGCAA
>JAWWEE010000004.1:28855245-29024896 GCA_035221455.1 Xenops minutus | reverse complement strand
CCTTCAGTTGAGACCTGACTAGCATGGGAGACCCTACCGGAGGTATGAACCACCGCCAGCACAGCTCACAACCTCATGAGGGCACACAAGCTTCTCCCCCATGACAAGGGGGTGTCCGTGGAGAAGTCTAAGGCTGACCAGTACACAGAGAATGTACATTTTAAACCCAGTGAAAACAACTATTGGCAATGCAACCTCCAGTCCTGGTTTTCTTCCTTTTCAACTGCTGCCACACTCCAGGTTTGATGTCCAGCTTTTCAGCCTGTCTGTGCTCACTGGCTGCCCCTCCTCCCTGTCCTTGATTTTCCTTCCTGACCTTGTCCTCAGCCCCACCAGTGGATTCTTTTGCTGTGATCTTCCTGCAAGAGGAAAGCTCTGAGGGCTTTGTGTTAGGACAGGGGTTCACGGGCTTTGGGGGGGATGTTGCAGATATTAATCCTGCCTGGCTGGAGTAGGCTCTTTCTTATTGCTTGCTTTTTTTTTTATCCCATTGCCACATGTCTATCTAAATGATGTGCTAGAAGAGATGCCTGCCCAAACCTGTAGCCCTCTTTCCCCCAGGGCCCTCTCAACAGCCGGGGCCCCAAGACTGCCCAGAGCTAGGGATGTATAATCCCATGTTCAGGGGCTTTGGAGTAGTTTTACCTGGGGCCCCAAAACCAGTACAATCACTTCCACACTGTCCTGGTTGTTAACTCTGCTGGGGAAGTGTGTAGATAAGACCTTAGGGAGCTGCTGTTTGCCTCCTGATTCAGAGGCTCTCCTCTATGTTTCCCTATGCCTCTATCCCTAGCAAAGGGACTGTAAATTCTTGTTTCCCTCAGTTTGTGAACAGTCTTTAAATGAGTTAGCACAGGACCAGCTGCTTGTTTCTCTGTGCAGAGGAATGTTGTGCACTCCAAGCTCTGACACCCTTTCTCAAGCGTCCCTGTGAAAGCCTGGTCCAGCAAAAAGGCAGGAGGATTCAGTCTCCTAAGATAGAGGCACTAATTGGTGGTGACACAGAAATGTAGTTTTTCCTGAGCGTGGTATGTGCCTGACAATATTCCACTCACCAAAGCAAACAAGCAGAAAGCAGAGGGCTTTCTGTCTCTTGTCCATGAGCCTTTTTGACTTGATATCTTGCTGTCTCTCCTCCTTTTAATTGCTCAGCTGTTGTCCTATTAGTGTCAATGCTTGGCGAGAGTAGGGGTTATAGCTGAGATGCTCTGGCTAGTGTTATGCGAGGTGTCAGCCTGGATAAATACAGTGGTTCCTTCTGTTCTCACAAATCTCCTTTCCTGCTCCCTCCTCACCTTCAAGATGCTGAAAAAAAGCCAGGAAAATGTTAGTGCTGCCTGTAGGGAGCCTTCCCTCCCAGGTCCTTGGCTTGTTGGTCGTTGCAGCCCTGCTCTGTGTTCCCAATGTGACTCTTTGGGACTCAATGGATTATTGCTGGGTGAAATCCAGAGCTGAGCTTATGCTGGAAAACAGATATGACAAGCAACAAGGCTGGCTGCAGTGAGATGATATCCTTGGTTTGGGATTATCAGGATTTCATACACTTGCAAAATGCCCAGAAAACATTTCTAGCAGAGGTGCTGCTGTGGCCCTGTCTCATGGGATGTGCAGATCTGCAGCCTGACCTCTTGGTCTTGTGCTTTAGCCTGATCTCTCTGTGGTCCCTAGAGGCTGGCAGTGAGCTGGCTGGCCAGCTGCCTTCCTGTGTGCTTTTTATTCCCTGTTGTGGTTGTTGCACTGATGCTTGGTTCCAGCAAATTAACCTTTTGGGGGTTAGCTTCTTGCCCTGGCTCCTAATAACTCTGGGGAGGTTAATGCTTCCCAGTGATCTGAAGCAGCCGGGTAGCCTGTCTTATATTGGTGCTGGGTGTGTAGGGCAAGGACAGGAAGACATCAGAGTCTACTTTATAGGTTGACCTGTAGCTTGCTGCTGCAATCTATTGGGATATGCCTTGAAAAACTTTTTGCCAAAAGCTGTAGAAAAACGCTTTCTTCCTTCCTGGTAGATGCACAAATGGTGCCAAACCGAGCCTACCAAGGAGCAAGTCCCATTGCCCTAGTCACCTGTGGCTTGCTGTGACCTCTCTTGCTGTGTCCCTTTTTGCCCAGGGGAGCTCAGAGCAATGCGTGGTTGAGCCTCCCTGCTCTGTAGGGAGGTGGGGACTACCCAAATGGATGTGCCCTGACAAAAATGGTCCCTGCAATTAGAGCCTAGCAGGCCTAAACAGAGACTGGAGCCCAGTTTGATAAGAGGAGATGCAGCAGCAGTGCTTCGGGGACCCCTTTGTTTGGTCCCCAGCCTGGATGAGCCAGAGGTCCTGAGGAATAAGCAGGATTTGGCCCTGCCTTTAAAGATGCTTTGAAACAAGCAAACACATGAGTGGGAAGGGAATTTGTGTTGCAGGGCAGATTTAATTCCTGGTGTTTTATAACCTGAGTGCCTTTTACTGACATGGTTTTACTATCCCCTCCCATCTTAATAGCTATTTTATAAATATTATTATGAAGAAGTCTTGGTGGTAATGCCAAAGGGAAGCTGGGCTTTGTTTTATCTGAATAGCACTTGCTTCCAGCTTGGGATAAGGGCTGTAATGCTGTGGAATGAAGCTGAGCTGGAACAAAAGGAAATCTATTCATTAACTTAAATCGTAGTAATTTTAGCATGACCCAAGAGGAGACTGGTGAATCTAACCCTCTATTTTCTCACATCCTTCCTAGCAAGTGCCTTTCTTTCTCACTGAGGTTTGAGAGCTGACTCACTTCTAGACTGGAATGAAATCTGGGGTGGATATTTTTTTTCCTCTACAATTAGAGTCAATGCTGTTACAACAATTACAATGGAAAAAAGAAATGATTGTCGTTGTTGATTTTGATGTGTAAAAGCTGAACTTAAGTTGTCCACTTAGCAATTTTCTAGTTATTAGAATTTTTTGCTGTTGTTATTATATTTAATCACAGATCTCTGTAGATGCTGCTGCACACCTGGGGTAGGAATCACAGCTGAGACCTTGACTGCTCAATCTCTTAAAGAGTTACTGACTCCTTTCTAGGGAGGTACCCTTGTATTTTGTAGGACTTGCCATTTTATGGTGGGGGTGAGAAGTGCTAATGACTGTTCAGGGTGGACTGAAAGGTTTCTGCTGGTGCCAAGGCAGGTGACAAGTCCTGGCCCCTGACCAGGCTTAGTCCAGGCTTACTAAGAGACCTGGACCTTTCCACCACCATGGGCCAAAGCCAGAGCTCAAATTCCCTTGGCAAGGTTTTATTGTTGGATTTTTTTTTATTTTTTTTTTAAATTTTATATTTTATTTCAGAAGCAGCTCCCGTTGTATAGATGAGTGGACAAAGAAACAAGCCAGAGGAAGAGGAAGGAGCTTCTAGGGGGGAGAGGACAAGAGGGCTGGGGATGCAGCAGGTCACAGTTATCTCTGCTTTCTCCATCTCAGTTTCCAGTCTGGAAAATGGGGGCAAAGAGCTTGATAACTTACATAAGAGCTACTGGCACACAGTATTTTGTAAAGGCTCCCAAAAAACCTTTTGGATGGTAAAGCACAATGGGAGCACAGATAGCCTCATCACTCAGACAGCAAACTCCTACATGTGAAAACACGAGCTGGGCGTTTGACGTATTTGCTACCCAAATGCCAGCAGGTGACGAGCAGATGGGGCTGCTGGGCGCTTGTCTGAGGTCTGCCTGAGCAGAAGGTGGAGGGGGAGTGGGGATTTGAGTGCTGGGGCTTTTTTTTTTCTTATGTATGTTGTCGAAAGCTAACACGTGGTTCTCACCAAAGGTGTAAAAATAGAAGCTGTTGGCTTGTGTGGGGCTGTGGCGTGGCACTGCTTTATCTGGGAGTTTGGATGTCATGCTCTTCCGGATATTTATAGGTGGCAGGCAAACCTTGGGAGAAGGATGAGAGGAACAAAATGTGGGCAACATTCCACATGGTGGTTTTGGGCCTTGGTATTGCCTACTGGGAATTCTGCATCTTCTCCTAATGGTGTCTCCATCCATCCTGCAAGGACAAACACAGGGAGAAGAGTCCATCTTCAGAGGGCCTCTTCTCTTTGATCAATGTGCACGACCTGCCTTGGAGATGATGTGGATTTAAATGCTTGGGGGAAGAAAGAGGGGAAGGAGTTGATGAAGAGCTGTGCAAAGGACAGAGGCAGTGAGCAGCTTGATCCACCTGCTGTGTTTTGGGAATGGGGATCTGCTGTTCTCGTGGGTGAACCAGCTGAGCAGCACATGTACCAGAGCATTATGTCTTGCTGCAACCTGGAGTCCTTTATCTGACAGCCTCTGGCTGGACTCTGAGTGGTCCCAAGTTGTCTCACACTTTGGAACTTCCCATGCTTGTGTTATTCTTGAAATCCCAACTATACGCCCCAGTGCAGCTCTCAGGATGGAAGGGAATTGAGTATTAAAAGCCTCAAGGCACACAGCCCTAAAATCTGTATCCCACCACAGATTCCTCTCCAGAGGCTTTGGAGCTCTGTGCGTGTCCATGCTTTTGTCCCTCAGTCCCAGCACAGCCTTGGGAGGAGCTGGCTGAGGCTGCAGGGGCAGGATGGCTGGGCTGTTGGATGGTTTGGAGCATGGGGCCAGACAGGCAGTCTCTGCTCGTGGATCTGTCCGTGAGCCAGCTGGGAGGTAAATTGAGAGGTGCAGATGGATATGGGGATTGGTGACCTTCATGAGCTTGGCCACTGACTTGTTGCTTCACCCTGCTCAGCTCCTCTGATACAGGAGAAACCAAGGCAAAAGGGTGAGTCTCCGAGTTCCAACTCCCTCCTGCCTGAAAACAAGGGGAAACACCCTGTGCTTCTCTGGGAAGGCATCCAGGCCTTCCCTGCCCATTTAGAGCTGGGAACAAAAACCAGAATCCCCTTTGGGCTTCCTGGTGGGATTGTCCCCCTCCCTCCCGTTCTCTGGGGTAGTTTGTGAGCCACTGAGAATGGGATGCACACAAATCCCCAGCACTGGTGTTGATGTGATGGGGAGGGGGACACCACACCTGATGGTGGCTTGGAATAGGAGGCAAATAATTACAGCTGAAGAGGTCGTATACCACTGTAATCCCAAAAAGAAACGTTATGATTCATCATTCCTGATGTAATGTCATCTGTTTAATAAAGCCGTAATTCACTCCATACTCATTTTTAATGGGGCTATTTAAGTAATGGCATTGAGTTTTCTCTTCCCCAACTTCCCTCCACTCCCATACTAAGTAGGATTTGGACTGAGCACTTGGGAAGAGCTATTGGGAGCTGAAGACTTTTTTTATATTTACAATATCTTTCAGGCTGTAGCTGAATGGGGTATTATTTATGTCAAATCACTACTTACCCTGAAATATGTGGAGAAGGAAAGCCAACAGCTGGATATGGTAATGAGTAAATAAACCATGTGTCTCTTTAATGATAGGGACATGAATTTGTGCCGCATGGGGAAACGGCCGGCGATAAGATGTCTTTGACTGCGGCTGACCACAGAACAAGGGCACCCCAAAATTTATGTGGCTAGAGGGCTCCCTTGGCAGCTTGCTGGGAAGAGCGATGGTCTAATTGTTTGGGGTTGTCTTCACTGCCTGTTCTCTGAGGGGGTGTTGTCCATGCTCAGGCACAGCAGCATTAGCTACCTCTGTCTTGGTGGCACTGCATGATTCTTCCCACAAAAACCTGGATTTGGAGGGTGTAGTTTCTGTGGATGTCTTAGAAACTCAGAGTTCTTAAAAATCCAGAAGGGTCATTTTGGGATGAAGTGTGGTGGGAGCTGGAGTGACTGTGTCCCCAGTCCAGAGTGAGGAGGTGTAATTGTTCTTATGGTCTGTTTTTTGGGTTTTTTTTTTAGAGATACTTTCTGTGTATGGAGAGAAGCATCTCTGGGCATGTACATTTGGAATGCAGGTGTTTGAACACCTACAAGTGACATCAGTTGTCTGTGTCTTTGCTAGGACAGAGTGGCAGGAGTCTTTCTGTCTCCGGGGATGAGCTACAAGGGCAAATCCAGCGAGTGGGCAACTGATACAAGCAGTTAAAGGAGGCAGGAGATGATGAAGGGAATTGCCTGAAGACAGCAGAAGGCTGAAGACCATGTTGAAGTAGGTATGACAACTTTGAACTTTATGTATTCAGGCCCCTGCTCAAGGGACAAAGAGGCACTTTCATTCTGTGGCAAATCAGGGTTTGTGTGAAGTTGGTAAAGCTTCTCCACTAGCCCTTACACCACAGCTGAGTTTCATACACCTGGACATATGTGGAGGCAGTGGGAGCTCTTGTGGCTGACAACCCCTCTGTGCTCTGTGGAGCAGAGACACAGGACAGAAGGTCTCTGTCTCAAAGAGCTGATCCACCACTGGGTGAAAATTGATCTGTAGCCAAGTGGGCCCCTTTCTCTTAGAAGTCAGTTGTATGCCTGGCTCTTTGTGCCTGTAAGAAAAATAAGAACTGCCAAATTGGATGGATCATTTCTGATACTGTAAACTGCTCTTGACAGTGGCCAAGAGCAGATGCTTTGGGAGTGTATGAGAGCTGGGCATTTATGGACAGATCCTTCCCGCTGTATCTACCTGGCTTTTGGCAGCCCTTGATATAGGGACTGCCCTAAATAAAGGAGTCTCTTAATGTCACAAGAGACTTAAGTTTCTGCATGAGAATTGCTTAACCTTTTGAAATTAATGTGCTCACAGTGCGTACAGTTTATTGAAAAACCAAGCACTTCCTGCCCTCTACCATAGTCCTTCTGAAAGAGAACCAGAAGGTGACTTGTTAGAGCTCCTTCTAAGATGCTTTGGTTTGGTGTAAAAGGGCCATTAAAATTATTGCATCTTGCCCACCTATATATTGCTTAGTTGTCAGCCATATATAAAGACCAAAAAGTTTGGTTTGAGAATGTGTTGTTTTATTCAGATTTTTTTGCCTAATTCAAAAAGTGAGGTCACTGGTTTTAGGAAGCCACAAATTTAAGTAATAATCTCAACACCTGTACAGTTTCTGTGGTTCACTGCACTTTGTATTTTTCCCTAGATTTTCTAGTTGCAAAAACCCTGTTGTTTATCTACCTCTCCTGTTATCATATCAGTCAAGAAAGGAAACAAATAAAGGAACTTGGAAAAACCCCACCAAAAATTGCATAAGCACCTTAAAATACCCCATGCTCAAAACAGTTTCTACTTTTGTCCCATCCGGTGGTAATTTATCACAGTGGAATTAGACAGATGTGGAGTCAGCCCTCTGCTCTTCAGAGGAGCCAGGAAAGGCGGAGGGCTGGGAAGGTGGGTCCTATCTGGAGGAGAATGCTGGTTTGGGTGTTATTAGTGTGGTCAGGCTTCCTGCAGGTTTCTCCACTGTGTCTTTACAGGCTGAGTCTCCCATGTGACTCCTGCTGAGCTGCATCCTGTTTAGACCATGGGATTTGATGCTCCATGGACCTGAAAGGAAGGACAGTGTCTGTTGTGTGAGGACACTTGGACTCTTGCCCAGCCTGAGGAGGTGAGCTGATGTCTGGTGATGAAATGGTCAGTGAGGTATCATGTGCTACAGCTTGGGACATGGCATTTGGGATAGGTCCTGGCTTTGATATTCCTTTCTTCTGCTTCCTTCTTCATGCTGGTCCTCACCAACAGAATGGGGGTGATGGTTTTTATCTGCCTTTTAGATGGTTTTAGATCTGACATGCTCAATGGCTAAGATTTTGGTAGGGGGATTACTGCCAGTTTCCCTGTAGACCTTCGAAATGCTCTTTGCTCTTGGTATTACTTGGTGTAGCTTGGCCTAGACACCTGTGCTTATGTCAAATACTGCCTAATTCCACCCATGGTGCTGGTTTGGGCTCACTGGAGCAGAGGACTGGTCTTTGTTATCCGAGCCCTGTATAAGCAGCTGCTAAGGCTTTTGTGCACTGAGAGGAAATTGTTTCTGCCTGCCTTTTATGTCTGCACTATCACCTGAGGAGCCCATGCTTCAGGCTACCATGGCTGTGTTCACATAGCTTAGAGTAGGAACTGAAACCAGCAGGTCTCTCCTAAAACAAATACCAAAAATCTCATCTAATGAATGCTGTTGAGAACGTGAAATTTGTGGGTAAGTCATAACATGGTCCATAGGGTCAGCAGAGAAGGATAAACCTGCCACTTACAGATGTTCCAGGCAATAAAATGGGCCCATAAAGTAAAGCTCCTTGTTGCCAGGCAAAGCCACAAGCACAGAACTGAGCCATGCCTGGGGCCTCCCTGCTTTCCTAGCAAGCTGGGAAGGGGTTAAGTCTGGAGCTGAGTGCTCAGCTTGCTCTGTATTATGTCCAGGTGGCATGACGTGTGAACAGACGAAAGATAAAAATCACAGCGGATAAAATCACAGAGGAAATGGCTCTGTCTGAGCCCGGATCACGACGCCTTGTGCTGACCCCACAACCCGAGCTCCATCAGTCAAGTTGTCCTTCCCTTGACTTCTCACCCCATGCTCTGCTGCTGCTGCTACTCCATAAAAGAGGAGGGTGGTGGGAGGAGGGGAGAGTCAGCTCAGCCTGATGACTAAGAGGGTCTGAGGACACAGGTCAAGTTCTTTCTGCTGGAGTCTGGAAGGGAAAGCTGAGTACTCTACCAGACCCTGCCATAAAACAATCTTCCCCATAAAAGGACTGAACAAGTAACTGGGAGGCGAGTGTGGTCCTCGGCTCGGGATGGGGGTGATGGAGCAGAGCCAGGCTGCCCCGGAGACCTGCACTGCTCGGCAGGGAGAGCAGTAGCAGTGTCAGGGCCCGGGGCTTTGCTTGTGAAGCCATAATGTCTGCAACTCGTCTGTCAGTCAGTCCCTTTCCACTCACCTCGGCAGCTGCCTTAGATTTGCTGAGTGGAGGAAAGAAAGAGACCAAACTATTCTGTGTAAGGATGTTGCTGCTTGGTCACCTTCGAGAAAGAAAGTCTTTGAGGGCTTTGATCAACTCTGTGGGCATCTCTGGGGGGAATGAAACTCCTCAGTCTCCTTCTTCATCTGAGACAGGTGGCATTGGTGACAGAAATAGTGTGCCACTTTCCCAGAGCCAGGCAACCACAGCCGTGGGGAGAGGTGCTCTCCAACCTTGATCGTTCCTTGCTCTCAAAGGAACCATGTTCACTGCAAGGGCTGGAGGATGCTGGAATTTGCTCCCTTTGTCTGATCCAAAAGTGCCTAGTTTTGGGGAAGGCCTTCTGGGCATGCTGTACAAGACATCTGTTTTACAGGGTGTTTAGGACTGGGCTCAGCTCAGGCTTCCCAAAACTGGGAAAGGCTGGGAAGTGGTTCCCAGTGGTAGCTGGCTGAGTTCCCCTGCCCTAATTAACTTTTGCAGCCCTCGGATTTGAGTTTGTTACCAATGACACTCTACTAGAGCAATAAGAAGTGGAAGGGAGTTTTTAGGTGACTAAACTATAAACTGTTCAGTACATTAAAAAAAAAAGTGCTTTGTTCTCTCTTTAAACCTTTATGCTTTATGCCTCTCCTGTGGTATGAAGATGAAGGAAAGCATAGCTCTCATGGCTTCATATCTCTATGGAAACTTGTATTTTCAGTTCACCTTTCCCTAGTTCTCTGTGTATTTTAGTTTAGTTTAACTCAGCCTGGTTTAACTGGAATTTATGCACCAGAATAACCAAGCTGGTGTAGAGCTGGCACCCCCTGAGCTGCAGGTGGGCTTTGTTTATATAGATGTATTCCGAGTCTGTCACCCAGCCTATATGAACAGGAGACCCTTAAGTGCTAAAGAACCTAATCCTCTGAAGTCAACATGCCCTATGCTAACCCCTCCCAGGGCTGGGTGCACTTGTGGTGATGCCTGGGGCTCATTTTGGAAGGTGAAGGCTTATAAAGCCCTCTCCTTCCTGGAGCATTGCTCCTCTGAGTCTGTGAGGGCTGTTTTATCCTTGCCTACAGTGACAGGGTGGGCACCTCAAGACGGAGACATGACCTGGTACAAGGAGGGTGATGTGTTCATTAAATATTGATTTAGAACTTAATGGACATCAGGCGTCTGTCTCTCCTGCTATGAGGAAGGTCAGGGTATAGTGACCAGACCCTGCCTGGGAGCAAAGGTGTGTCTTGGCTTGAAAGCATCTCTTGTGGTGTTTGGCACATGTAGAAAGAGCAGGTGGGCTCAGAAAAATGTGGAGAAGACTGAGAATGACCTTGTCCTGACCAGGAAGGTGTAATCCAGCAGCATACGTTCTGTCAAGGGCATGGGAAAGGTCCATGGAAACAGACATGTCTTTTCTGGGGGAGGAAGACCCTTGCCTGTGAGCAAAGCAAGCTCCACATGTGGAGGACTGGGTGCCTGCATTTTGGGTCCCTGGCAGGCTCTGTAGATTGTCTCCTGCTCAGTGAGCAGACAGGGAAGCCCATCTGTGTATGTCTTCACTCCTGGAGAGCTGGAGAACATCACCACTCCTCCTCCCCAGGGAAGGCAGCTCCGTGGCACGACCTCCCACCTGGGGAAATGAGATCAGCAAATGACTCCTAAGTAGCAAGTCCATCACTGTCAAATTGACCATGTCAAGTGTGAATCAGCTGTCCCCACAGCGTGGCTGGAGCCAGCCCCTTAGCTGGCTGAGCCGAGCTGTGCTGACTCCCCGTGATAGCATTTTAATGTGAGGGATGACAGAGGCCTCCAAGTTAATGTCTGCAGAGAGGTGACAGTTTTGAATGTCAGCCAAAGTGGAAGGCCTGCCTGGAATTTCACTGAGAGTGAAGAGGATGGGCGTGAAATTAGCCCAGGCAACCATGTCTGCCGGCAGACTTATGGTGCTGATCCCTGGTGCTCCCAAAAGTGACCACCTGAGCAGAACTTTCCCCTTGCTCCTCTGAGGACCACCTACATGTCCCCCAGTGTGACTCTTCCGAGGAGTTTCTTCAAGGACTGGAGAAGGGATTTGAGCCTGGAGCTCACCATTGTGCTCTTATTAGGACCACTGGGATGTGGAAGTGGCAAGAGAAATGCTGCACTGGCGATAGGAGATGGGGAGGAGGTCAGAGCTGCGCTGGTGTCTGCCTGCTGTTATTAAGATTAAGCAGCACATGTATTTAGATGAGGCCTGGCTCTCAGAAGCTTGGCTGTCTGCCTGAACAGCCCCATGAAGTCCCACAAGGAAGGCACTCCTGGTGATTAAAATCTGATGGCAAAGAACATCTGAGTAATTCCTAAACAGCTTATTCACAAGAGGGTGTGAAAGCCTCCTGATGCTCATCACGCAGGTGAAGAAATGGCCAGTACAAATCAGCCCATCCCAAATGAGCAGGTATTCCTGTCCCCCTTCCCAGCCATGGGCTAGGCTTTGCTGTGCCTCAGTTTCCCTCCTCTCCTTGGGAGTAAAAGCTGTGTTTCTTTATGGAGAAATGCTGGGGAAAATAAACGTCTCCAAGGTTGCAAAGGGCCTGAAGACTGCAGGTGGGAGGCATTCCTGAAAGGAGACAAGAGCAATGACAAGATACTGAGCACAGCCAAGAGCTAGGCTGGATTTATTAAAGAAAAAATGAGGGGGACGTCTGTGGTCAGCTTGATAAATCATCTCCCCCTCAAAGCTGCATTTCTGTTATTGTTTGCCTGCAATGGGATCTTGACAAACTCTTCCCCGGGCTCAGGGGCTAATTGCTGAGTTCAGAAAGTTGCAGACGATCTTCTGTGCTGTCATCTTAGGTGGGACTGGGCTGAACTCATGATAGACTGGCCATTGGGAAATCTTTAATGGGTCTATCTGGTAAGGCAATACAGGGTACAGTATTCCTTCTAAATCCAGTAGAGCCCAAACTCTTCTATTCACTGGTAACCTTCAAAACAGAGCATGTTTCTGTTTGTGTTCCTTATGATATATTGTCTGTAGTGTGCAAAAGGATTTTCAGAAACCTGGTGTTGGATGGTCAGGAACATCAGGGAGCAAATGCTCTCCATCTCCTATCTGAAAACTTCATTCATATCCTTGCTGCAAAATCACAAGAAGGAGAAAAAGGTTGGTTGGCTATGTTTCCAGTAAGGCCACAACCTGGGAACTCTTGTGTCCTGTTGTGACTCTGTATGCATACACTTTGACTTAAATATCTGGGAAGTCACAGCTTTGATACAAGAGAGTTTTTTCGGAGAAATTGCCTAATTCCCAAAGCAGGATTTTGGCTGGGAGCTTTTTGAATAAAAATATGTCTTACTATTTGTGTGTAGATAAAGCAGTGCAAGGAATGGCAGCAGCTATTGTATGAATGAGGTTGGCTCATGAGGAACAAGATTCCAGCTGTAGTTGTGGGCAAACCTCTTCAGAAAACTTCTCCTGGGTGTTGGGAGGTCCTGGAGACTCCAGGAGTCACTAACCCAATCCCTGTACTGCTGGGATGGCACCTCAGATTAGGCTGAGATGGTGTTAAGAGAAGTAGGAAATTGTGGCTTGCCAGGTTTTCACCTTTAGCTGCCTACACCTATGTGGAAGTGGAGATAAAGGATTTGTCCACTTCTTGCTTGAAAATAGAGTCCTACTTTGTTATTGTACTGAGAGCTACAGCAGGGTTGTAGGCCAGTTACACAAAAAACCCCACCAGAACTTCTCACAGATATGTGAATTCTGTATAAGAAAAAAACCCAACATAAAACCAACAAACAAAAACACACCACGCCAAAACCCCCCCAAACCTAGAAAACAAAACAAACTTCCAAACAAAACCAAAAAATGAACTATGGACCACCTAGTTCCCACCACCCCAGAAGTTCAAGTTAGCATTGGCTGGTGTTAGCTGATACTGAAATAAAATAGTATTGGTGCTGAAAAAAGCCTGCTTAAAACAAGGAAGGAAAATGTCTGAAGTGAGTTTAAAATTCCTTATTCTGAATTTAATGCTGTCTTTTATGCCTGGGCAATTGACTGGAGCTTTCTTGAAGTATTTTTCTTGGCAGCACTTTGACCTTTAGGTATCTTCTGGTCTTGACCTTCATTCTTTCCCAGCCGGCCAGCCTTAGAGGAATGCTGCAATTTGCAGACTCTTAATCCCAATACATCAAACACCAGTCTTGCATCTGCTGCAGTGCTGACCTGTGTTGTCTTACACTCTGTTTGCCTGCAGTGCTCTATGGCTCCAGGTCTCTGATAGCCTTGAAGGACACCAGCAAGCTGTCTCTGCCTGGGACGATGTGGTGTTTGACCCTCTCCTCTGGACCTAGCACTCAGATGGCTCTTGTTGGTTGTGCTCAGTGGTGGCATGGGAGGGACCTTGCAGGGAGGCTCTGGCTCCAGTGCAGCCCACTGGGGTCCTCCAGGACAGTGTTTCTTACCAGCTTTTGGTTTTTCCTGGTGTAGAACTTTCCTGCTGTCCCTGTTGTCATGTAGAGTACTAATTTTCCTTCCTACCAGTTTATTTTGCAGCCAATCTAGAGACTGTTAACTCCCAGAGTGTGGGTGGAGGGACTGTGGGAGAAGACCTATGTGTATTAAACTCCCACTTGCTGCCATCCCTGCCTTTTCTGCTGAAATCTGTGACCAAGAGGGTTCCTTCTCCTCAAACCTGGGCTGTGAGCTAACGCAGAGGAGAGATATGTGTGGTCATTTATCCTTCTCATCGACAGATGGGATCCGACAGCTTCTTCCCTTATGCAGTCACAGACTCCACAGCTTGCATCTTTTCCACTTTTCTGCCAGGAATAACTTTGGGGGGGGGGGTGGTTAAAAAATTGTTCATTAATGTTCTGGAAATGTTGTTTTGTGTGTGAATTGCAGGAACTATTTACAGTAACTTCTCAAATGAACCTCGCAAAAGGGGAATAATTTTGCTCTGTGCGAATTTTGCAGCCTTTTACTGCTCTGTTTTTTTTTTTTTTCCCCCTGACAGCATCTACATTTTAAAGTTATAGCCCCAGCCTTAAGAAACCCAGTATCTTTTTGGGCCAGGTGAATTATGAATCAGCCTTGAACTCCCTTCGTAGTGCTGAGTATTAATGTGTCCATATTGGAGAGGGTTAGTGACTCAGCCAGTGGGTTGAGCAGAGAGCAAAGAGGGGACTTGAGGTCTCCAAGTGTTTAAGGCAGGGCACTATATTCTTTCCATGCTAGACAGATGGGAGATGGTGAGGCCCGTGGACCTTGGAGAAATTAATGGGGCCCTCTGAAAAAAAAATCCTGCTTAGAAATGAAATGTTGTCTGCACCACTGTGTGCTCTGTGTGGCTGCCTTTATTTTTTTTTTGGCCTCTCATCTGTTGAAGCTGTCACCTCCTGCCATCATCCCAACTTCCTGTGCTGGGAGAAGGTTTGGTGGTAGAATGCTTTCCATGAAGCATGGGAATGTTTGCCAGTTGTGCTGTCTGCATCTCATTTTAATGGGGGTCATTAACCAATTATCAGCTTAAGTGGAGATACTTGCTGAAAATTTAATTAAAACTGATTATGTGAGGTGTGATTTTTCTTGGATGGGAGCTTTGGCACGCTGTAGGGTAGAAGACAGCTTGCTCAGGAGCAGACCAGAGGCTCTGTGGGCAGGCAGCTGCTGTGGATGTGTGACTGAAATGGTGGATTGCTGACAACAGTGGCAAGCAGCCCTCAGTCTGCAGGGCCTCTTGCTGTGGCTGATGTTTTCCATGGAAGTAGGGTGGGACTGACAGAGCTGCAAGTTCTGACCTGCTTCTGGTTGGTATCTGACTGGATGACCCCATGTGGGAACTGTGGGTCCCCACGCGAAATGTGGCAGCCAGATGGGCTGTGACTGATTTGGTCTGGGCCACATCTCTGCAGGGTTTATTGACTTGGGTGAGAGAAGCCGAGTCTGCTTTTTCCTGCAGCTTGATGAACCTGGATTTCCAATAGCCAAGTATATAGTGAGGAGTCGGGATGGATCCTGCTGCAAAGGCTGTGTTTGGCTGAATGGGGCCATGTATTTTGTTTAAAGGTTTTGTTAGCAGCTTGAGTGCTTCTGAGAGATGCTTTGAAATGAGTCCTGTGCTGGCAGCTCTCTTTGGATGCTCAAATCCAAGCATGTCTCTCTTCTGCCAGCAGAAGGAGGACTGCTCCATGGACACCAGCATGTGACCACTGGTTGTGTTGGCCTCTGTTCTTCCAGAAAGCAAAATACCATGCTGGTAACTCTCTGTTTATCCTGCTAAGTGCTTTTGCCTCCTAAAGAGAGGTATGACAATGTTACAGATGTCTGATATTATTTTCTTTTAAGTCTCTCTGAAATATTTTGGTCTGGTCAGTTTTGTTGATCTTTCCTGACTTACATGAGTTACCTTCTGATCCTGGGTTTCTGGAGAAAGATGTGTTGGATAATGTTACAGTCCCTCTTGTTCCCAGTATCCTGAGGCTTTTTCCTACCTCTCAAACCAACACTTGATGGCTTCAGGTTTTAACTTGCCTTATTTATTGGTCTCTTTACATCGGCCCCTCTGCCAAAGCCAACCCTTGTTTTGTTGAGCTTGGCTTCTTGGCAAGTCTGAATCTTACAAATATGTCCAGGTTCAGAAGAACAACAACTGTTTGAAGATTTAGAGTTGAATTGAAAGCCCAAAGGAAAAACAGCATTTTATTTTGGATTATTTATAGTTTTTTTTAAAAATAGAATAGCATTGATATTTTTGTTGATATTTAGTAGTAAGTGCTGTTGCTGAAATGCTTCTTTTGAAATATAATTTTAATTGAATTTGAAGCAAAAGGCCTTTCAAGATGAGGACATCTGAACTGCTGGGTTCAGAAACATTGCAACTAGATGTCTTGATTTTGCAGGATTAAAACATTTGTGTGAGGAGCCTTCAAAATGAAGGAGTCTGGAGTGATTTGAGAAGTATTTTGATGTTACTCAATCTGCATTTTTCTCTAGTTGTATACACAGTATGCGTGTGGTAATGGAACATTTTTTACCTGCTTCTACAGTAAATGAGTAGGTAGCACAGTCCTTTGGTGAAAAACCTTAGAATTTAAATAGACAAGCTGGCAGGTTATTTAATCTCTGGATACTTTTGCCTGCCAACAAAGGAGTAGTTTTTCACTTGCCCGGCTCAGTCTTTGGCCAAGCCAAGAAATGAAGCTGAGCCTTCGAGTCCTTGTCCCATGTCCCACGACAAGATCCTTGTTTTTCCTCTTTGTTTGTGGTTTGTGATTAATCACCCAAGTCTCCTGATATTATTTCTGTTCTGCTCCCTGACTGTATGGTTTCAAACTTTATAAACAGGCCATAGCAAATGCATGTGACACACAAAAATATGGGTATTCATCAAAGCAGCACAGCTGCTCCTGAAACAATGGTGCTAAGGAAGCCCATTCATACTAATTACAGCAGCACAAAGAATTGTGTTGCTAAATTTGCTGGCAGGTCCAAAAAATGTTTTGGCTTGACCTGGAACAGGCTCTTTTGGGGAAGAAGATTTTGGCAAGTTGAAATGTTTTAGTTTCACTCCAGAAGCAGCATTTTGTTTTGAAGTGAAGGATTAGTTTTAAGTAGAAATGAAGAGTTGGAAGATGGAATGTTGTTTTTAAGTTTAAGTGTGGGGGGTTTTTTGATTATTTTTTAAGGAAAAAGAGTCTTTCTCTTACTCCTAAGTTTGATGAAAAGGAATAACTGGGTGACCTGTTTTAATAGGGCTGGAATGGTGTTTTTGACAACCTCTTCTTCTCAGTATGAACTCTCCAGCTGCTGAAGGACTGTCTGACCCTTCTGCAAGCACTTGGGAAAACACTCCACGTGGGGTCTGAAGCTTGAGGTCCAGGTGACCTGTCACTCATTGCTCTGCTTTGCCCCAAGCCTGATGTGCTGAGCAGGTAACCCTGGTGAAGCCCAGTAGCCTCTTGTGTGGTGCTGCCTGCTGGGGTGAGAGAACAGGGGCAGTTCTTCTCCTAAATCTTGCTGAGCCCAAAAGGAACAAAGTGTATTTACACTCTGCATGCTGGTATTTCTCTGTACTACTCTTATGGCATTCCAGCTGCACAATAATATTATCCTTTCTGAAAATAGCACACTGACTTAGTAAGATCCTTGAATGTTTAGAAAGTCTGGAAATGCATAATTAAGGTATCCAGCCAATTCCCCTTTTTGCCTTGTAATTATTGTCAGCTGATTATCACCCCAAATGACTTCCACTGCCTGCTCAAGCTTAACTTTTCCCCTCAAATCTGTCAAAACAGAGACGTGTATCAACATTACAAATTGCTATTACGGCAGAGGGAACAAACTTCCTTTCTCGTTCAGATGAATCGATTTTCAACGTAATTTCACAATCGTGCAGTAGGTAGAATGATTTACTGCTGCGCAGTCTCTGCTTGCCTTCAAAATCTTACCTGCTCAAACCTCCAAGTTTATCGTTGGTCTTGGGTACCTAAAACAGCCCTAAAAGAACTGTTGGAATTTGTAACATCCAACATCATATCAGTAAAGACCATTCCCAAAGCTGCTTAGGTGGTGGGACAGTAAAAAAGTTCAATCCAGACACCTGAATTAAGCTGGAAAAGCCAAATGTTTCCAGCCCACAGCAACTTTGCTGGCTTCACCAGGACCTGCTTTGTTTGTGCAGTGTGGTGCAAACTGTAGTCCACGTGAGTCAGTGGGAAAACTGCACTTCACATTGTTTCAGTCCCTGCTTTTATTAAGCAGCCATTTGGATGACATATGGAAATTAATGTTATATTTAGGCATGTTCCTCTATGTCCATGAAGACAGTTGCAAAACTATTTTTAACTCTAATACTTGCACTAATCCTCCTAAAACCCACCAAGGGGCACTAACTCTTCTGCAGCAGCAAAGGGAAACTCAGTCTAGTCTTTAGGGGCATATTTCTGGATAGGAATATATTTGCCAGAATAACCCATTCAGTTAACTCTGGTTCTGCTCTTATCTCAAGTTTCTCTGCCCTCCTTGCCAGCATCCTGCTGATTCCTTTGGCTTGCCATACCCACAACCTTGCTGCAGCAAGTCCCAGGACTTGGCAAATGCCTTGGGCTGCTCATGGCTCTGGCAAGCACCAGCAGTTGTGTTGCAGATCTGTTCCAACACACATCTGTGTGGGGCTGTCCCTGTAGTGGCCATGTCATAATCTGGGATGCTGCTGCTCCGGCATGTTGCTCCAGGTGTTTGTTCCCAGTTCCTGGGCTTGCACATACCTTCCCACACAGGTCTCCTGAGTGCATCAGCTAACCAGCAACAGCTCTTTTCTCTTTAAAGAAAGACTTTCTTCCAAGCCTTTACGGGACTGAGAAGCCACAAAGACCAGGTTAACAGCTGACAGTATGGATGGGCCATCCAAGTTGCCAATGGAGATGCAAAAGCACCACTGAAAGCTCAGAGATTGATTTCTTCAGGAGCCTTTGCAGAGAGACCAGGGGCAGTGAGCCAAGATCTCCCAGGATGGCTCCTGTCTGGAGTATTGCAGCAGATTCCTGTTCATGAAGCCCTTGTTCTAAGCTGCTGGAATATTTTGTGTTCTGTGGGATGTCTGCAGGAGGATCTGTACCACGCTTCAGGCACGGCCTCCCCCAAGGGCCAGCACGTCACTGCAATGTAATTTCTCAGCTTGATCCAGCTGGTGGGTGGGTAGGGAAGGAGTGCTGTGCTCCCTGTGCAGCTCTGTTCAGCAAGTCTTTCTGCTGGGATGCCAGCCCTGCTCAGGCTCAGATAGCCCAGGGCCTCTGTTTTGTCTTTTTGTCTGTTTTTCTTTTTTTTTTTTTTTTTTTCTTCTTTTCCTTAGCATCTTCTGCTGCCTCACATCATCTCCAGGCCTCCCTTGGGAAGCTGCTCTACCTGTGGTGGGATGTAGAATGTTGATTGTATGTTCAGAGCAGCTTCTGCACCCCTCACTGTGATGCAGGGGTCTGTGTCTGTGGAGTCCTGGAGGGGAGCATGCCCTGCCAGTCAGACCAGTTTCTCCAGGACAAAGGAGCCAGTTTGCTTCATCTTCTGGGTGAGGGTGCTTTCTGGGCGGCACATCCTCAGGGATGTGCTGGGGGTAGCTCTGCTGGCCAGTGTGCAAGCCAGGATGATTGCCTTGCACTCCTGCACTGCAGTGTAGTGATGATGGCAATTTATCAGGCTATTCCCTGGTGGACTGGATTTGACCTGGACACTAGAATCTCAGTGCTGCCAAACAGCTCCACTCACGTGGTGCCCACTCTGGCTTTCCTGGAAGGCAGACTGATCTGGCGGGAACTGCCTGACACATTGCCATCAATGCATAATAATCTTCAGTGAGGGGAAAAAAAAAAAAAGAAAAAAGAAAAAAACCCAGCCTTCTGCCCATGAACCCATGGTTACCCTAAAAATACGGGCATTACTGTCCAGAGAGCTTGCTCCTCTGGATGAGAGAGGGAGTTAATGGGTTTGGATTATTTGTGGTTATCTGGATTTCAGATTGACACCATAAATATTCAAACTCTGAACCTGGCTGGATGCAGCCGCTGTTGACTTTTGTATGACCTAGCTGGAAACTTTAAATCAGCTGTCGACTTGACTTTCAAGGGAGTGAAATGCTCCAAATCCACTAGATAGCATCTCCTTGGTGTTTTATTACCTCCTGAGAACGTCACTTTGGTAAGGACCCAACTCCAGCCTCCTTTCAGAAAGCAGAGCTTTGTTAGCCTTGCAAAGTCGTTAAACCTGCCATGTGGGAATAAGGTTGTCCTACCTTGTGGCAACACACAGGGCTTACTATGTAGAATGTACATGATTAATATACAAGCAAAATGAGTCCAGATGCAAGCCTAGCATTGTGTTATTAATAGGCTAACATAGATCTCTATCAGTGGTGCTCTCTGTTCTCTAGATCACACTGGATGCTGTGCTTTTGGTGTTTTTTTTTTTTGTTTTTTTTTTTTAAGCATTCCTTTGCCTTTTGAGATTGAGATACAGGGCTTCTCTGAAGGCCCTGGAATAGATTTTGCTCCCAATATACAGTTATTTCAGTCAACAACCCAGGGCTGGTCTTTAAAGTGCTGAGTGAGTCAGAAATGACATGTGGTGAGCTGCTGAGAGGATGGGCCAGTTGTACAACCATTGAAGGGCACTCTCTTGCCCAGTGACTTAGCAGAGCAGCCCTCCTACACCAGATTCATCACAGCAAGTGCTGAGGGCCACTGTCAGCTTAATGAATGCCACAGTGGCCACAGTGTCAAGAAAGGTTACGGCCTTTGCTGGAGAAAGAGACCTAAACACCATTTTGGTAATTGTGTGGTGGTGGTGGGAGCAGCAATGACGTGTCTGACTGTTCAATGTCTGCAACCTCCTCTGGAGAGCTGGACAGTGCATCCCAAGACAATGCTCTGGAAAGCCATAGAGGTGTACAGGTTTGGGCTGGGTGATTTGCTGGAGTAGATCTCTTGAGAGGGGATCTGCAATGCGGCTGGAGCCAAGACCTCCAACTCTCTGTAACTCCATGGGAGATATGGGAGAGCTCTTTGCCTCTTCTTCCCTCAGTCAACTTGGCCAGCCTTTCCAAGGACATTGTTGAATTAATTTTCTGGGCTCTGAGGGTGTTCTGGTTTCACATCAGTGTGGGTCACTCAAATATCAATAGTCATGTGGTGTGACGGGGTCTCAGGTCCACACAAAGTGGCCCAGGGTAGGAGATGGTTTCCAAAATGCAGAGGCTGTTAAGTCCAGGCTGACAGCTTTTAGACTAATTGGTTTGATGGCCTAGTCGTCTAATGTAGTGTTTTATTATGTCCAACAGATTTCTGTTCCAAATTCCCTCAGGAACTCTCCAAAATAGCTGTTCAATGAATAGCTTTTCCCTGCAGCTAAGTGAGAGGGGCTGGCAACAGAGAGATTTTGGCAAACCAGCCCCAGAAAGACATGGAAAGACTCAGTCCAACCCTACAGATTGTCTCATACCTCCTCCACTTATCTGGTTGGCACTAGAAGTGAATCACAGGGAAATGGCTGGGTCTTCCAGTGGCCAGGGATACCTGCTTTTGGTGGTCATTTCATCCCCACCTCTCTTGTGAAGGTGCTTCTTCATCCTCCTGATGCTTTGAGATCTGCCCCTGCGGAAGTCCCCAGAGACATGTGTTGTCCTGGAGACCGTGCACAGGATTTGGAGGTCCCAGTATGGCCATAGCTGTCCTCTCATATTTTCAACTCACGTGGGTGTCTTATCCCCCACTCTGCAGGCAGTGGGCTCTTGTAGGGACACCTTCCTCCAAGCTCACTCTTGTTTATGAAGATGTCTGGGCTCTCTGATGCAGATTCATGTGCCTTGTGCTTTTAATATCATGTATGAGTTGCTCTCTGCCGACTAAGATTAATTGAATATGTAAAACAATAGGTACTAAGAATTAATATAGGGCTTTGTAATACAAGATGACTTTTATTCTAGTTTGAATACTTCACACAGTAGCTATAAGTGCATTAGTTTTATTGATCTATATTCATAGAATTATTTAAATGTACCCTCTGGTGCTGAGTGTCAGGGATTTTCCAATGCTTGCCACTATGCATTTTTCATTAGAGGCTAGCGAAGGCAGATCCAAACTTTGACTGCCCAGGCAAGATTAATTTCATCTTGACAGCCACAGCAGAGTGTTTTGAGAGCTGACCACTAAGCATGGTCTCACACCACGTAACCCGGAGCGGTTACCCGGGCTCCCTCCTTTGGGCTCTCCTGCACTGTCAGCCTTTCAGTGCTGCCAGGGTACACTGGCTACCAAACAGCCTGGCCCCACCAAGGCTTTTCTTCTGAGTTTTGTTTTAAAGAATGAAAATGGATGTGTTCCTATATATAGCTGAAACTCTTCTATTAAGCCTCTCTCTGTACTGTGCATACTAAGCCTGGCCTGATCTTTCAAGGTCAGATGTTTGGCAGGTGCCAACGATCTGTAGCTGGTAGAACATTTCTTCCATCCAAATGTGTCTGGATTGTCTTGTATTTCAGCAAGGGTTTTTTTCTCACTTCTGTCTAAAGATGCTCTGTTAATTTTCTTGCCCTTCCCTAGTGGGGATTAAAAATAAAAGGAAGAAAAAATAGGAAAAAATGCCAGCAACTTAATTTCTGGTGAAAAACTTTCTCAAGTTTTTATTTTAACGATGTCTGACAGTAGTCAGTAGCCAAAGGAAACCAAACTTTTTCGTTTACAAGGAACTTAGGATGAAACGAACTAAACTTCCCAGAAAAAAATTAAACGTGATGGGGTTTTTAGTGGTTAGAAGTGAGGCAGATGGCAAGGCAGGAAAGGCAGCTTTCCCACAGGTTTGCTGTGAGACTGGATGAGGGATGGGAGCTCTTGTAACTCCATTTTCCTGCACTAGGTTGCTTCTTAAAATCATGGGGAGTCTCTGGTTTCTGCTAGGAGGCTGAGCTCATGCTGCAGCCTTTGCTCGATGGAGGACACTAAAAAGGTGTCTCCTTTAGCTGACAGTCTAGTGAAACTAAAACTCCGAGTTTTCTGTCACTCTGCTAAATTGGGTTAAAATTAGCTGACAGGTTCCAAAGCGACTGGAACACACAAGCCTACGGTGTAATTGCATAAGCCACTTTCCTTGGGAACCAAGCTAAAAAGCACCAGCATGTTTTACAGCACTTATTATAACAATCATTTTGTGTCTGGTTCAATGTTCATGGCACTGTCTGAATGTGAACTTGAGGAGTGCTGGAGGGGGTACATAGCTAGTGGGCCTCTTTGGGAGGATGTATGTGGATGTGTGCAGGCTGCAGCAGAAAAGCTTTGGGATTTGGGATCCCACCTCTGCAGAGCTGCTCTTGTCAATCCTGCTGGAGAGGCTGTGTCTGTTACCATCTAAAGCCTCCTCCGAAGCTGACCTTGTGTCCTTGTGGGTGAAGAAAGGGGATGCAGTTGCCTCTACTGTGTTGCCCTAGGGCCGCTGCTTCCCTAGGGGACGGCTGTGTCTCCAGCTCACATCCTTTCAGAATCAGGGAGTTGGAGTCTCCTCTGGGTCTTGCAGCTGGAAAATGTTGCCTGGTTTCTTTGCCTTGTCTCAGTTGATAGTGGCAAAAGTAGTCCCAGGAGAATGCTGTGCCTCAGGGATGTAGCAGGGGCATTCCAGCATTACTGTGCAGGTAGCCCTCATGTAAGTTTGCTCCCCACCCAGGTATGTCCAGTGCCCCAGAGCAGGGGCAAAGCCACACAGGGCTCTACAGTGTGTAGGGAAATTGTCACTGGTGGCTCCCCCCACCACTCTGTGGGGACTTGGAGGAGGATTTCTGCTTTTATTTTTAAATTTATTTACTTATTAGTAAGTGGAGGAAGTAGGATGGAAAATGGCCCTGGCATCACCTTCTCCCCATGTCCCAGCATCCTCCCTGCAGCGGGGCTGGAGGGTGGGTTTGCGCTGGGAGCATCACACTGCTCTTTTGGTCCAGAGCTCTGCCTTTGCCTTGCCTGGGGCCAGCTGACCCCCAGCCCTGGGTCTCAGCACCCAGACCCTGCCTGGTGCTTAGAGGAGGCGGCTTTGGCAGCGGGTTCGTGAACTTGGCTATGTTTTATAGCCACTAGAGGGGGGTCAGAGACTGCTGGCTTGGGCTGCCTGCAGCAGGGCTGCCCGGCTGGGGGGCTTGGGCTGAGCCCCGCCTGGGCAGACAGCCCTTTCCTTGTCCTCAGCGTGTTTTCAGCATCTTCCCCAGCCTCAATGGGAATTCCCTTGGGAAGGGGAGTGCTGCAAGCCAGGAGGTGCTGTCTGCATCTACTCTGCTTTTCCCCCATGGGAACGTGGGCATGTGAGCAGGGAGTTAAGCTGGGGAGTCCTTCTAGCCCATGGTGGGTTTATCAGCTCAGCTCCAGCAGGACTTTATAACTTGGCAGCTACCTGGTTTTGCCCCAAGACAGGACTCTTGCTCACACACGAGCCTGAAACCAACTGAGGCAGCTCTAGCCAAGACCCCATCATGTCTTCTGGCTCTTGGGTGGACATCCCTCCATCATTCAGTGCTCCTCCACATCCCAGCAGGGAGCATGTCCCATGGTTCTGCAGAGACACCATGGGGGAAGGACTCTGTGTGCCCAGCCCAGGGCATGTGGAATCAGCCACTGGCAAAGGGGAGGCACCGAGATTTGCCAAGGAACATCAGGCCATTGCGATTGCTGGAGCAATTTCAGCTGGCCAGGAGCAAGACTGTTTATTGTCTCTGAAACTAGGCATTCAAGGTGCTGAATTTCCTTTGCTAGCAAAGCCCAGAGCAGTGTTTTGTGCCAAAATGAGGAGAGATTTTCAGAACACTTTTATAGACTCATTTTTTTCCCTCATGGGCCCCTATATATGATTTTTATAAAGGGGGAAGAAGCACTGAATTTTCCATTTCAGGGTGCTGCTCTCCAAATTCTGAGTGACATGAGCCATAACACTTGGAAACTTCTCCCGGTCACCTTGGCAGGACTCACTCAACTTCTGAAGAGAGAGGAAAGGATGAAAAGAGCTTACGATTGCCCTTAGCAGAGCCTGGCATAGCATCGAGAGGGATTTTTCTTCCTAGGAGCATCACACCTCTGCTGCCATTGCATTTTGTGGATGTTCCTAGTGCCTCTGGAGCAGGATTCAAAAGCAAGTAACTCCTTGGCATCAAACTAACGCTCTAAGGTCCCCCATACTTGTTGCTCAGAGCATCCAGTCCCTAACATGTCATGGGAACAGTCTGTTCTCTGTGTCACTGGGAAGTGATGGGGACTGGTTGCATTAATGGGTGGGAGGGATTTGGCCTCTCTACCCCTCAGCCTCCCCACAGCTCTGGGATCGTTTTAAGTGCAAAGCTGTGGATTATAAATTATCCAGCATTTATAATCAGGAAAACATCTGCTGGGTGCTCTTTCCAGTGGACAGGGCCAGCCAAAGGCTCCAGGACACAACGCGTAGGGGTTGCACCAATCGCCACCTGTCTGCTCCTATAATCGAGTTGATTTTTTACAATCTTGACATCAGCTTTCAAGATGCATGATCTATGTGTTTATTTAGCTGTCTTTCCTGGCGTCCCTTAGTTTTGAACTCCTGTAAATCCTCCCACAGTTGGATTTCTGCACTTTTCAGAGATTACATTTCCTGACAGTACATTTCTCCTTCCCCCTCACTTTGTTGACAGCTCAGGCGAGGCTCCAGGGACTGAAGTGTTCAAACCTGGCTCTGTAAAGCTGGGCTCTGACACAGAGCGGGTCTAACTTTCCTGGGCCAAGCAACTGCTACCAGTATAAGCTGAAAAGGTGGCTCAAACATGCTGCTTTGTGGCTGAAGTTCCATTCCAGGTTCAAAATTGATCCAATGGCTGTCTCGTCCTCTAGGACTTGGTGGCCAGTCCATGAGGTGGCTCAAGTCATGACTCAAGGTCAGAAAGGTAAGTGAAGTTGATGTGGCCAGAACAGCAGCTTTGTATTAAAAAGCCCAGATTCTGGCTGGTGGGGAGTGAGATTTTTGCATTTCTGTTTGTTCGGGTCCCAGTGGCTCTTGCTCACTGATGGTCTCATCTCAATGGGAGTTAACCCAAGCAAGAACTTCCTGGGGAAACCAGTTCAAATGATTCCCAGAAGGATCTCATTATAAATGCGCTTGTTTGTTTTTTTTTTCACAAAATCATGTAATTTTTTGTCCTCTTTTGGGGAAGTACAGCTAGTGCTGAACTCTCCACCAGCTTCCAGATGTTTACAGATGGATGAATACTTGCATACTACTAGAAGAGCAGCCTTCGATTTTTGTGCTTTTTCCTACCAGCAAAGTGGGGATTGATGGGAAAATCTATAGCCAAGAAACCTTTGAAATCTGCAGGATGCTTCCTACAACCTGTAGCCTCTGACTCCAGTAACTGGGAGTACATCTTCAAGGAAAAGCTGTGTGAGTGATAAGTGTTAATGTGGGCCCATCTGGCTTTCCAGGTGAGGTTTGCAAGCAGCCCCCCTTTTCAGCAAGTCCTAGCACTCTTTGCTTACTCCTTGCCCAATTTTGCCCCCTCTGGCCTTTCTCTCATCCCTCTCACAGGACTCTTCTCTCTGGCCCCCATCCCTCCTGCTGTCTGTCACAGTCCCTCCTTTCCCTGCTCTGTTTGCAGGACCAGGGAAAGGAGAAGATGATGGATGGAGAAGGTGAGCCTCCTGGGATCTGGAGCCATCCTGCCTCTGCCCCATGTTTTGCCCATCCGCTTGATCCCTGCTTTTCTCCCCAAACTTTCCAGCCGCCAGTGACGTGTGATTTAATTTATTTTCAGCATTAATACCTCTAGAAGAAGTTTTCTGCTTAACTGAGTGCTGAGGCCTTCCCCATTGGTTGGAGAGGATCCCTGACTCCAGCAGGTACCATGCCTGATATTTTTCTGAAGCCAGTGTGAACTTGCCCCTGGTACAAATTCATCTTTAAGGCCCTTGTACTTGACTCAAGTGGCATTCCCACCCACTGCTAACCCGGCTTCTGAGCTTCCCTGCTGCCTGCAGCAGCACTCAGAGTTGTCCAGATAAAATGGATTTAAAACTTCCATCTATTTCAGGACATAATTTCCCAGCTCTGTTACTAGGGCCCAGATATACCTGCTGTTTTACTCACCCTGCAGGGACAATGGTGTTGCCTCCCTCTCAGAGATGCCATTTTAAGCATATAGGAGGAAAAAAACTGCTGGCAAGTGTCCAGTTTTCCATTGATTTGGGCTAAAATCTTCTAATCTTCACCCATGAAGGATCTGGCTGGGCAGTTTGAACATGTAAATAGGTGACAGCACACCTGTATCTGTATGGCAACCAGATTTATTAGCTGTGCATCACCATATTCTCAGGTGGAGGATGCTCTTGCTGCACCCTCATGCTATGACCTGGTAGCAGCCTGCGTTGTGGGACCATGACTGAGAAATCCACAGGGTCAGAGAGCATGTCCTAACCCATCCCTTGCTGCCAGCTTATTTTCCTCATCCTTCCTGACATGGTCCTCACTGACATGTCTCTCAGCCATCTTGTCCAGTTCAGCAGACAGGCAAGAAGAATTGATGACTTACTGTAGGATGATTTACCCTTCTGGACAAGGGTATATGATGGGTAAGGAGATGTGAAAGGCTCTCTTTCAAACTAGGCTGCAGACTTGCCTTTATGGGCATCTCAAAGTCTTGGCCTTGAATGGAAACCTGTCTCCGTCTAGCAGAAGATTGGATACACCTCATCGTTACTTCTGCATATTTTTGCCTGCTAGGCAATCATAGGAAAATAGGTTAGGAAAGATTGATCTCTAGGTCTTAATTTTATGGGCTTATGTGGAATCCACTTCCCATCAATTTACCAACGGGGGCTAGAAGAGCTGATGTCCTTATCATTCCCCTCATCCTGGCTGGGAATAACCTGTCAAATGGGCTATCCCTTTATAAGGGCGTTATCATGTAGAAGAGCAGGGTGGATTTGCACCTCTGATGGCTCTGTGGTTATTTATATGACATTAGTGCCTAGATGATGCCTGGTCTTGTTGCGTTGTTCCTCGAGAGAGAGATCTTCCTCTGCACAATTGCTGCAGGTGGGACAGGGAATGGAAATGCTGTGGGAGCAAACAGGTTTCATGGTGAGACAGCTGACGGCTGAGAGTGCCTCTGGATAGCTGCTGATCCCTCTGTACCAGGCTACTCATCCACAGTCACATATAGCTGGAGTTGCCTTTGCCCTTATAGCGCTGCTTGGACTCCACAAATGCTGTTGTGATCTGCACATGTTGCAGGCATGTGCTCCTTTACAAAGTGAGTTAGATGGAACTCAGTCTCCCAATTAATTCCTTGTTGTCATCCCCCACCCCATGACCACCGTGCTTGGTTCAGGGCTGGTGAGCCTTACCCAGCCCAGCTCTCACTGCTAGCCTGTGCCTTCCTATCACAGAATCATTTAAGTTGGAAAAGACCTTGCTTGGAAACTATCTGTGCTACCAAGAGCTGGTGACATGGCTTGCTAATGGTGTCGCAGCCAGAGTTTGCCCTCAAGGTCTCATCTTTGGAGCCAGTACCCTTATTAGAAATACAATCCCTTTCTTCACCCATATATTTTTTTAAAGTATCACTGAAAACTAAGGCAGAGAAATGGAGCCCTTTGCCCACGGTCATTAACCAGCTGTGGAGTCTGGAGTAAGAGTGCTCTGGTTTCCTGGCTTTGTGTCACAAGTGTGAACGGCTCCTTGCTCTGATAACAGCAAGGGCTTTACAGTAAGGGAGGGTTAAAAAAAAAAAAGCCATATTTCAACATGCTTCTTGCTCTGTCCCTGAGTGCATCCCCCAGGGTGAGAGTGAAGTCAAGAGGCTGCTGTGAAAGGGTTATAGCCGACCTCTGATCACAACCGATTAATGACAGCCCCAGGGAGCAAAAGCCCTTGAGCTGCCAGGAAGGAGGTGAGTATGGAAAAGTGACGCAGTTTTAAATGCAGCAGCCGGAGTCAGACACAGAGCAACAGCAAAAGAAACAGCTGTGCTTGGACACAGGGCAGGAATGGAGGGGATTTCTCTATCCATCCCCAGCAGCTTGGATCCAACCCTGACCAGACTTGTTGCTCTGAAGTGATGGCTGATGGTGGTTTGGAGCTTTTTGATTTGTTTGTTCAAATTAAGCAAAAACAAAAACTGCTGGGAGAGTGGGTTAGCATTTAGGATTAACTCCAAGCAGGTGATAACAGCATGTGAAAGTGAGGAGCACTGTTGTCAAATCAGGGAAACTGAGGCAATGCATCAGGATGGGGCAAGCAGGGCCAGGGCCAGGAGGAGTGCCCACTTCTCCCTGCGCTGCCACGCATCCAGCTTTGTGCTGAACTCAGCAGAAATCTTCCCTTAATGTAATTAAAGGATGAGCAGAGACGGCTGCGAGAGCAGGCGGCTGTTTATGAGCACGGAGGAGGGCATGCCGGGAAGATGCTCCATTCCCCAGCTCAAACTGCTGCACAGGAGGACGACTCTGGGCGAGGATGTGTGCAGCTCGGAGGCTCTCCAGCTCCACCACGAAGGGCTGAAAGCAAATTGGCTGTTAATGCAGACAGTGGCTGGCTGGACTCAACACTCTGGTGCTATGAGCAGGATGGATGAGGAAACCCATGCTCCTTCTCTAACAGGTCCAAGCCTGCTTGTTAGACCTGGTCAATAGTTTGCTGTCAAATGCAATTCTCTGTCAAACAAAGGGGGTTTTTCCCCCCTTTTCTGCTGGAGCAGAATTTTTCTCCGAATATGTCAATATTCAGCCAAATTTCTTGGTTTTGGATTTTTTTCCCCCTTCCCATTGCTTAAATAGCAACGGTGAAAACAACATGATTCTTAGCTATTGAAGTTTGAATCTGAAGGCTCAAATCAGCAAGGTCTCCAAGTGTATTTTTGATTTTATGTCAAAAGAAAAAAATAAATAGAGGAGCGGAAGAAGGTTTTTAAGAACTGATTGTCATGGTGAAAAAAACATGTGCTAAAGGATGTCAGGAAAATTTCTGGAGGCTTGGTATCTGTAAGTCTCTTTGCTGGTCTGTAGTTTTGAATTGGAGGATGGCTTGGACGGAGCACAGCTTGTCATTCTTGAGGTATTCTTTTTCAGGATCAGAAGTTGGACTCCCATGATCCTTGTGGGTCTCCTCCAACTAAGAATATCCTATGATTGTATGAGTTTGGGGACAGGGATGGTGACAGTCCAGCTCTGGTGACATCCAGGGATTAGTGTGTCCCACTCCCTATGCAGGTTTAAACCTGGGTTATAATGTGTGCTGTGTCTTCCCCACTGGTTCAGCTCAATTGGCAATGCTTGCATTCAACACTAAACACAATAGCTCCTCATGATGGAAAACGGGCTGTCTGGAGAAAAGTTGCCTGTTTAGAAAAGCTTTGGATAGAGTCTGCGCTCTCTACCACAGAGTCTGGAGCAGACAGCCTGGCTGGGAAGTGACAGGGAGGTGCTGTCCCACTCTGAGGAAGCACAGTTATGATCTCTGTCCTTCTCTGGCCCATTGGGTGTCCACCTGATCCTGTGCGAACATCCATGGTGTCTCTGACAGCACCATAGTTTCAAGAGTTGTCACTTGGGCTTGTTGGTTTTGGATCCACATATGGATGTACTCAAGACCCTCACAAGGGGCACGAAGGCCACACTGGGTCCCAGAAGGTGGAGGGTGCCTTGTGCTCTGAGGATGCATGGAAGTGAGGGAAACCTGATGAGGATGATCTGGAGAGGCCCCAGCTCCCATATGTGTTGGCTTGGCAGAGCTTTTGGGTGTTGCCAGAGTTAATTCAGAGAGCGTGTGTGCCTCTTCTGTGTGTTTATGCATGCAAAGAAGTGCCTGCTAGGGAAGGAGTGGAAGGCTTGTGATTTATCATTGCTCTGTAATGGGTGCCTTGCTTCTAGTGAAAGAGGTCAACATCCCTGAGAGATACCAAAGCCCCTCCTTATTAACGTCCTGTTACAGCTAATGGCTTGGGGTAGGGCAAGCAGGGTCTTACAAGGAAGGCATTAAAGAGCAGCACTACTTGGAAGGGAAGCCAAAGAATTTACAGCAATATTTACACAGAGGCTCTCCCCAGAGATAAGGAGGTACACAGTCAGCTCTGCTGATAAGCATAGCTGTGGGACCAGGCGGAGCAGGCACTGTTGTTTGTGCATCCTGAAGTTCAGTGGGATCAAAAGCGAGAGCTGTGTGGCATAGGAGAGGGGAGATGTGAGCAGGACCACACATACCAGCTGGAACCCAATGTCTGGGAGGCACAGATGTTGTGTATGTTCAGTGTCCTGCAGCAAGGAATGGGGCCAACAGTACTCCCTCATGCTCCTAGACCTAATCCCCAAACCCAGGTTTGAAGGTATGGGTTAACACAAGTCAGTGAATGCAATTGCCAGTCCTGGTGAAGATGTGGAGATATAGGCCAGGTTAATGCCCCAGGCAGCCACCATCTGCCCTGTTCACCATAAGCTTTGTGGGCTGCAGGTTTGGCAGTTGTTTCTCCAGCAGGTCCTGCTAGTGCATCCCAGCTCCATCTCCATGAGCCCTTCCTTGACTACCCCTGGCCGTGTCCTGGGGAACCCAAGGGACACATCTCACAGCCAAGAGGAAAAAAGCAAACCTCTTCATTTCATTTGAGGTGAAATATACTGCCTAGTTAAGGCCAGCCTCCTCCATGGCCCCTTCTTGCACCAACCAGAAGCTTCCCATCTCACTCCTGGTTTCTTTATGTGCTCAAATCACCCACAGCCACCACTTCATCCTGCACTAGTCCATATCTCCACCTTCCCGACCTCCCCAGTCCCTAATAGCGCTTGGCCAGTGATCTCCAAGCACTCCATCCATCATTTGACTAGCACATTATTTATTTACCAGGGGGGAGAGAAGGGAGTTGGGTTGTCTGGAGAATGTATTAAATTTTCATTTGTTCTCATTGATTCCTAAAGGAAATTGCTGAGTTATGCCATCAGGGTGGACTAGTTATGATATGGAGAGTCTCTACCAGAGGGGGGAATTGGATGTGAAATAGGGGTGGAGTTAAGGTTATTTTGAATATTAGATTAAAGTTACAGTGACCACGTAGCTAAACAGCCTGATGAAATGCATTGGCATGATTTTTCTCCTTCCCTTAGTCTCTGCTGTAGCTGCTTGCCCAGACTCTTGCTGGTTTCTCTTGCCATATGGGACACATGTGGTATTTCTTCCTCCTGGCTGCTGGGTGAGTAACTCTCGCTCACAGGTTTCTCCACTGACTCTGAAGCACCGTGCGTGTGCGTAGGAGAGGCTGCTGGCGAGGGCTCCTTCCCCGTCTGCAGGAACTGCTCGGCCTCTTCCAGCTCATCCCATTTGGTTTGGAGACAGTTGCCTTACGTATTTCTTCTCCAGGCATGTCTGGGCTCTCTCCCCCTGAATTTCCGCTCTGGTAGTTAGCACGTTATTTATGGCAATTTTTTCCTATTTTTTTTTGTGTGTTCTAATATTGTAGGTTGCACAAGAATACTGGCTTTTCTATAGGCCTCCCTGTCATCCAAAAGCTGCTCTTTTTTCTTCTCCAGCCAGAACTGACATCCCAGCCAACAGTGATGACTGTGTTTCAGGTTTTCCATGCTTTGAAGCCCACCAAGGGCTGACTTGGAGTCTCAGCTGAGGACTGGCTCACATTACTTCATCTTATACCAATTTCTTAACCAAGTTAAACTAGGAGTGTTGTTCAATCCTCATCAAGACACCAGGGTTGCCCTAACCTGCTTTCAGAGCCTGTCTTTGGTGGAAACTGTGCAGTCTTCTCATCTGAACAAGATGGTGAAGCAGTTGTCCTTGAGGAAAAGTCTTATGGCTGGGACTTTTCAGGACAGACACTCTTCTGGGTTAAAATGTTCACCTGTGTCTCATGCTGCCTGAGGACTGTGGTCTGGGGAAGGTCCTCACATCTCTGAGGAGTCCACATCCATCTCTGGCCCCTCTGACCCTGCTTGCTGCCTCTGCTCACAGTAAACCCGGAATTCAGAGAACTGCAATGTAGAAGTGGAATGTTTTTACTGGGGTTTTATTTTTGCAGTCTGGAGGATAATCAGGGGTCCTTGGGTTTCTGTGGGAGTTGAAAGAAAGGACAGAGCAAACTGGCACTGTTCCCAGTCCAAAATGTTTTCACTAATTGCCTGCAACCTTCCTTACAGGAGAGAGAGAGACTGCAAATACCACCGGCAGTTTAATTACCACTGCTGGTTCACATTGATTTTATTTATACTGCTCCCAGTGTCGCATGTGTGTGTGCAAGGTAGGAGTGGGATGCATAGGGAATCATGGATTGCCAGAGGGAGGGAGCTAAGGAGTGTATGTGCATTTAACATCCCTGGTGTTCTGGACAGCAGGACCCCAACACCTACCGGTGGGTTGGGTTGGAAAGGGACCACATGGAGATGAACACGGGTGCAGGGGACACATGTCAGGATGAGACCAGTTGGATTCCCAGGCCTGTTTCCCAGAAATGCTTGACTTAGCCACTGCTCTGGCTTAACTCTGAGCCCCGCAGCGGATTGCTTCCCCTTTGCTAACCTTCCCCTCCCCAAACGCAATGCGTTTCCTCCCCATGCTGAAGGGGGGGAGAGAGCAGCACGGGAGGAATCCAACGTGAGCAGGCTGATGGCTGCCGTCCCAGTGCAGGCTCAGCAAATGGGGCTCGTGATGGATGAATGTGCAGGGCAAGAAGTAATAAAATGGGCCCCAGTCATGTAATCTTCCATTAAAATGAAATGCATACCAGAAATGAGGCATTTCTGCAGCTTGTACCATCTCCCACGGAAGATCATGAATAAAAGAGGCAAGTGTACTGTTGACAGATGCCGGCATGCATAAAGGACAGTTCCTATAAAGGCAAAGCCCTGGCTAACAGATGGACTAAAGATGTGAGATGCAGGAAGATTTACCAGTCTAAATAATTCAAGGGAATGTCGTATGGGGAGGCAGTGCTGGAGAGGGAAGCCGGCAGAAGGTACAGATGGAAAGGCAGGCCAGGCCTTTCCCACAAACCCATTAAGAACGTCGCTTGTCTGAGTGACAGTATGTTGCACAAGGCACCAGCAGAGATGGGTGGATTTGCCTCCAGCACTCCTTCTGCAAGGTCAGGAGAAGAGGTAGTCTCAAAGGTTGCAACTTTTTCAGGGCATGCTTTGCCTCCTGCAAGGCTGCTTTTCTCCAGCCTTTCTCCACTTCCACCTCTTCCACATCATGCCTTTGCCTGCTGCTGGGCAAAACAGGAGCACAGAAGTGTTGCTGCAGCCATGAGCAGAGGGTAGGGGTGGCAAAGGTGCTCAGTGTTCCTGGTGCTCTTCTGTGCCTTGCTCAGGTCCCTGGAGATCCTTTGGACTTTGAAGGTGCCTGGCAGCTAGCGCTGGGTGCCCTGTGCCTGTTCTGGGGCACCTTTATGCCTGGTTGTCTGTGGGAAGGTGAGCAGGGCCATGTGGAAAGGGGTGTGTGAAAGACGGGTGCATTTGTGTGGGTAAAGGGATGCCTGGGTGCTGTGTGGGAGAGAAAGGGCTGCAGTAATAGGAGCAGCCGGGATGGTGAGTAGAAGGGGTGCTGGAGTTGTCTTTGGAAGGGTAGTGGCAGCCCAAAGAGCCAACTGGGAGCTCTAGCATGAACACAGTCCTTCAGATCTTAGTGCCTCAACACGGTCCCTCTCGGACTGGGTGACCTCACTGATGCCCTCTTTGTGTTTGTGGAGACAGGCTGCTGGTGTGCACAGGACAGCTTGGTGCTGTGGGAAGGCTGCGCATCCAGCTTCTACAGCTGGAAAGTGGGAACCTTGGGCTGTCTGTATGGTATGGGTCGCCCCAGTGTGACCCTACATGCCTGTGAGTGCAGAACATTGAGGGGTTTTGTTTCACACTATGAATGGGGCTGCCTTGGCTGTCCCATTGTGGGGTCTTCCACGCGTGCATCAGTCCACGGGTCAAACACTGGTGGGGCATTCGGTGCCCCTACAGATCTTGGTGAAGGGATGTGGCTGTTTTGTGATGTTATCATGCCCTGACACCTGGGTGATGGAAGCTGGAAAAATTGTGTGAATATCCCTGGCCATTAGTATGAAGTCTGACAAGGGCTGGCTGAGGCACTGCAGAATGTTAGGAGGGTCTTGGCAATGCGGGATGCAGGGATGAGGCAACGCAGGAAGTGGCACAGAGGATGGGGCATTGTGGCTGAGAGGAGAGCAGCTCATCAGCCCTGGGGATGCCCAGGCCCCCTCTGTCCCTGTTCGCTGGAAGCCTGGGGTTGGCTTGGTGAATGCAAGACATTTCTGGAGAAGTGGGAATATAAAGGGCAAGATGCAGAGGGTTAGATAGAAGTCAGTGGCAGCTGCTTGGCAGAGATTGTGTGCGCTCTCCGCTCAGAGAGGACGCCTTCCCTGGGCTCGTCAGCCGTCTGCAGCACGGCGATTAATCATTGGTGTCAGAATCCCTAATCCTATTCAATGGAAAACAAACAGCGCGGCATCCAGCCCTGTGCTGAGCCCAAGCAATTAGCATGTTTACATGGACTGGGGAAGCTCAACAAAGAGTGGCCAACGGGGGCCACGGGAAATGAACCCTTGTCAGCCCCTGATGCTTGGAGTGCCTGGGATCCCCAGGCTCTGACTCAGGCCCAAGCTTGGAAATGTGGCTCAAAGCAGTTGAATGCAGCTATTTGCTACCAGAAAATGATTTTTCTTGATTAGGGCTCAGGTGTGTGTGAGTGTGGGCAGCTGCTGAAGTGGGAGGCCTTGTCTGGTATGGATGCTCAGCTGGGGAAACAGAGGTCTAGAGGAGATAAGGGGTTTACTCCTGCTTTGGCTTCGAATCAGTAGCAGAAGTAGCAGCCAAAGCCTTTACAATTCCAGCAAACTCAGCCCTTATGCCAACCCCTTGTCCCCGTTCCTGCACTTCTCAGGCCCACATTGCTGGAGCTGCATATCTCTGGATGAAATTATTTTGATGTTTTTGGGTGCTTTGGATGAGGGCTGTGCTCTACAATGCTCAGGCAGGGGATGTGCAGGACCAGCATCCCTGGCGTGCTGGGGCTATCCCTGGGAGGCTCAGGTCTATCATGAAGGCTTCAAGGAGGTTTGAGATGTGGGTTGCAAGGAAAGATGGAGGGCTAAACAGACACACGTGTACCCTCTGTGTGTGTCCACAGGGGCTTCCAGCAGCTACCTCAGATAAAAGTGACTCCCCAAACCAAGAGTGATTCAATGCTTCCTCAAAGGTGATGGAGATGATGCATCCAGCTTGAGCTGCCCTGCCTCAGCATGTCTGCCTGTGCTGGGACCCATGCACTGGCAGCTCTCCCTCTCCTGAGCTTCAAACCACCCTCATGCTTTAGCAATTCTATTTTCTGCACTGCACTATGTGCAGTTTCTCTGAACAACCTCCACCTGTGCTGTCCCCCATCCCAGGATCATTCCCAGGGCCAGGCAAACTGCATTTGGGGTGAGGTCTGAGACCCTCTGGGCTGCAGGACGGGGTATTCCCTGTGTGGTTTATCCAGCAGAGAGGCTGGGCTGCCCAGCTCCCTGGTGAAGACCGTGCTAGGGTTGGTGGGGAGAGCCAGGGGTCCTGTAGCACCACTGACCCCAAGGCTCTGCCCATGGGGCACTTTAGTCCCATGTTGGATTTGGCAAATGCTGGGATAAGCCATAATGCAGAGAGAAGTGCAGGAGGGGATTTTTTAAACTGGGTTCTTCACACACAATTTTAAACAGCAAACAGCAAAACAAGGGGAGCAAGACATAATCTTTGTTCATGTAGGACCTACCAGAAACCAGGTGATGGTTTGGGTATGTTGGCAATGGGAAAACCAGTTTATTTTTAAGCTGCAAGTCACCAGTGGATCTTCTGGGCTTGGAAGTTTGGAAGTGAGACAGTCCTTGCAAGTACTCGATCCCTCTTGAAATGAAGGGGCTTTCTTGGGTATGCAGCTTTCCTGTTTCCCTCCCAGAAGTATATCTGATTTTTGGGGGTGGAAAAAAAAGAGGATTGATTCAAATAAAAATGTATTTGTATGAGAAAAATTATTTCCTTCCATGAGTAAACACATAGTTTGAGGCAAATTTATGGCTTTGGCCTGGTCATTAATATCTG
Source organism: Xenops minutus (assembly GCA_035221455.1). Lineage (NCBI taxonomy): Eukaryota > Metazoa > Chordata > Aves > Passeriformes > Furnariidae > Xenops > Xenops minutus. The sequence continues at coordinate 28,988,463 of JAWWEE010000004.1, read as the reverse complement.
GTTGTCAAAAAGTATTGGTTTGAACAAAAATATGTTGTAATAAAAATGCATTGTTTTGAAGAAATTTATTGTCCCCATGAAAACCTATTCAATTCAGAAAGATATGTTGATTTCAATGAAAATCTATTTGTTTTAAGAGACAGAGAGAGAAGTTGCACTCAGCTGAGAAACAGGGGCTTCCTCTCATACAAATCTCCCTGCAGTCTCTTGGCCATTAGGATGAGCAAAGCTAGAAAATCAACAACTGGACAGCAAAGGAAGCCTGTGGGTCCTGTCTGCCCTGGGTCTTTCCTGTGCTCAATAATCATTCTCCCAGCTGGAGAAAAGTACCCCAGCTCCCTTAGGGTAAGGAGGAGGATGTGGTTGTCTCATTTCCCTATGGAAATGGGCTTCTCCCACAAACAGCTCTCCTCATCCTGCAAACTTTATGCTTAGATGACCTTTGAAGGTCCCTTCCAACTCAAACTATTCTAAGATTCACTAAGATTCCAAGAAGGGGGCTTGCGTGCACCCACCTCCAGCTGCTGTGCAGAGGTGCATATCTTGCAGGTGACCAGAGGACCACGCAAGACCCTCATCTTCTATTCATCTCTCAAGGCACACCACAGTAGCAAGTATATGTGTTGGTGAGTACCTGGAGGTAAGATAGCTGTGTCCATACTGCTACTCTTAATTATTTTCCCGTTGGTGTGGTGGCACAAGGAAAGGAACCCTTTTGGCTAAGAGATGTGTGGCTTTGTGGTCCTTGCAGTCCCTTTCTGGCACTGATCCGAGATGGGACTGAGGTTTGCTATTCTGCCTAAGCCTCTTTCCTTGCCAGCAGGGACTGGATGAAATTCACTCTGAGCTCGAAAGCCATAATACCACCTTTAGCTGGGATTATGAGAGCAGCCACCACGGTATCACCTGAAATCCACCTCCCGGTGCCTCCTGTTTAAAACAATCAGCACATGTTTGCAGTGGGCTTTTTCTTTCATTATGCTCCAACTCTGCTATTTAATCAGCCTCTTCCTTCCTCTGTTTGTACAAGGTATCACTAGCCCATATTAAAGGGGGGAAAGGAAGGTGCAGATAAAAAAATTAAAAAAATAAAATAAAATTGCCTACCCAAGAAATGTCACTACTGCGGTGTTATCCCCTGCCTGCCAACATACGCACGGGTTCTGGTGTCAATGGAAAGGTTGCCTCTGATTAATATTAATAAAGAATTAGAGCTGTGTTTGTCATGATCACCTCGTTTGGTATTGCTCTGTGTGGCAGGTGAAAGCAGAGGAAGGAAGGGAAGAGGTCTTCATGGCATTCATTAATCATTTCATCAGGAAGGAGTTCAAAGCAGAGGCCTGCCTTAACAAGGGCTGCAGGCAGGGATGAGGCTGTGTTTATTCAGATGTTCCTCCTTATGTCTCTGACCTCCCATGCGGTCAGCTTGTGTGGGCCTCCACAGCTGAGATGCTCTTGTAGGATCCAGGGCATCCTACTGCCCAGAAGTCTTGTCTAGGTCAAGGTGATGTCACATGTAAGTGTGATACCATTGGTATCTATGTATCAGTTAAAAAATGACTCCTTGAGGAACATCTTTGGTTCTCCTTTGAGTCAAGAAGCTTAAGAAACTGTGATGAGACCATCCTTTGAGAGGCTGTGTTGCTCACAGGTGGTAGCCTTTGTTCTGTATGTTGGGACAAAGAACTCAGGGCAGGGACTTCTGCTTGGTCTATAGGTGAACAGTGGCCAGGAGGTGGGATATACTTGTGAGACAGGGTGGTGTCTGAGAACTCTTGGACTAAGCCCTAGGAAGGCATGTTCCATCTCCAAGGCAAGGCAGTAGGGTTACCTTTGAACTTAAGAGGTGCTCAGTCTCAGAGGGCTCCTTGTTCTCTGTGGGATACTTCCAAAAGATGGTTCCTCCCACCATAAAATAGGTGCGTGAGTTGAAGGACCCTGGACACCCATTCTTTGTTGACTAAAAGACCCTGTAGGTAATGTTACACTTAAACAACTGTTAGATGTTTCAAGTCCAGTGGCCTAAATCCCTAAGTCGTCTTCTGTAGCAAATCAGCTCTGTCTTTGGCTCATGGTGTGCTTGGGAACGTGAAGATGAGTGTTGAGGGAATTCAAGTTCTATATTTTATGCAGATTGGAATGTTAAGAGCAAGTGGCTCTGACTGAGGATGGCACCCTGCTTTGGGATCATGGTACCCAACTTGATCTTGGCTTTGCATACAGGGCCTAACATGGGCAATTTACTAGATTTTTAGTGGTACTTTACTTCTTGAATATGTGGAGATTCCTGTAAATTGTGGCTTAAACACATCTCTGTGTGGCCAGAACTGGTCTCTGCTTTTTTCTATTTTGTATTTTCTGGATCCAAGACCAGAAAGCATAGCACACATGCATATGGCAAAAACTCTTTATATTTGGAATTTATAGCTTAACCTTCTTCTTGCTCCCTTTACCTCCTTCCTTTTTTTTTTTTTTTTTTTTTGTGGATGCTATTTATTATTCAAATGTGGGGAGAGTCGAGCCAAGTGATGCGTTGCTCTCATTAATTATTCTCTGGGATTAAGGAATCGGTTAAAACCATATCTCCCTTAATCCTGTTTTATTAATTTTATATTCTTGGCAAAAAGAGAAGCAAAACAACAACCCTCAAACCCTCTTTACAAAGGGATCATGCAGCTTTCTGCTGGGACCCTCAGAACAGGAGGTCTCTGGTGTTCCATGGATGCTCATCTTTTTAATTTGATAAAATAAATTAGCACAGGATTAGAGCCGTCCTGACAGCACAGCTCAGTTGCAGTTACCACCTTGAGGGAGACATTAAGCATCGTTTTGGTTGCATGGAGGTGGAATGGGAGCACGCCGGCCCTTTTGCTCCTCCGGATGAGGGAACTGTCCTTTTTTTGTAGCAGCAAAAGTGATGGCCTCTCCTCACCACCTGGCTGCTGCCAAAGGGGTCACCTTTCTCCAGTGACAAGTTTTGTGTCGGGTGATGTGGATGCTGCCTGAACGCAGGAGCCCATCGGCTCACTTCATACAGCAGCCAGGGTGATAACTGTAATTACACCCTTTTGGGATATTATGAAGATGTAAGTGAAATGTTTTTTCTCTAAGACAGCAGAGATTTGATTCCTGAGAGTGAAGGCTTGGTCTCAGAGGGAGAATGGGAAAATGGAAATGGGATTTTTTCAGGTTTCATCTCTTTTTTTTTTTGTGGCAGAGAAGCTCCAGCTGATGCTGTCGTCAGATTCTGCTGGCATGAGAAATGTGTGGAGGCCAGGCTGTAAGAGAGCAACCTGTGGCTGCAATGCAGATGTAGTGGCCTCCTGACTGGTAGTTTATGTGGCTGTCAGAGAGAAGAGAGGGGGCAGTGCTGATATGTGGCTATATCACCTTGCCTTCAGGCAGATGGGAACCTGCACTGGGCTTCCAGGAGCAAGATGGAACCAGTCCCACAGGGACTGAGGTTTGCAAGGCACAAGGAGCTGGACCATGAATGCTGGGCTCAGCTTCTTGAGGTTTCTTTTGTGCATTATGATGCAGAGGCATTTGGTCCCTCAGTTAGATGGAATATCTTGGGTGTCCTTTTGGGAAACCCATGCTATGGAAGAGGCATTTAAACTGGAATGCTGCTCAGAACTCTTGTGCAGTGTATGGAACTGGTGGAAAAGGTTATGTCCAAAAAGAGACTGTGATGACCACATGGCTGATGTATTCTTGTTCTGTGCTCATCTCAAAGCTGAAGACAACTGTCCCCACCACTGAGCTGGGTGCTGCGGATATGTTTCTGTTTGCCTTTAACCTTTTCAGTAAGTAAGGCTTTTGTAAGGCCTTTAAAACAGAGTTGTGGCTGAAATATTGGCAAGTATTTTCTCCCTGGAAAAGGTGTCTTGTTTGCCAATAATGACAGTGGCTTAGCAATAAATCTGCAGTGATGCCAGCTGGGCCAGGCTGTGATGGAGGGAGGCTGGTCCTGTGGCATGGCAGCAGATTCACCCTCACCTTCACTGCAAAGGGCTGTGTGGATTAGCAGGTGTTAGCAGAGAAATGTCCTAATGCTGTGTTGGCCTCAGGGTCACTTCTGAAGCTGTTCCTGCTTTTGAGAGTGTCTTTGACTCACTCTCTTCTGGCCTTGCCTGACCTCACCTAAACACCTTGCACCACTGAGCGTCATGCTGAATCTCTGGGTTTGTTTTCAAGGCTCTTGTTATGGAAATTCCCACAGTTTCAGTCATTTGAGCAGTGCAGAGATTTTTGTGGAAGATCTTCCATTCAGTACTTATTTGTGCAAGAAAGTTGTGATTGGAGGCTGCACAGACCCTACAATAGTACAAACACCAGAAAATGTCTTCAGGGCTGGATTTGTCAAACATCCCAAATCAAGGCATTTCTTCTTTTTCCTGTATTTTTCTTTACCAACCAGGAATGTCTTTTCTTCTGCACCATGTATGTTGTGGGGCTTTTGTTTGTGAAAAGTCAGTAGGTACCAGGGAAGTTTACTCTTACAAAAAACTCATGGTTCCTTTAGAGAAAAACTATAAAGCAAATAGGTTTTTTTCTTAATTCAGTCTAGGAACAACTTCCTAACTTGCTGTGCAGGAAGAACCAGCTCTTGTTCTTCTGTTAGCAGAGCCAGCAGGGAGCAAGAGGGTGCCCCATTCCTAGGTGCTGGGTATTCCCTGTGGACAGTCTGATGCCTTGCATCTGTTAATGTAGAAAAGGTTCAGACAGGATTTCATTGCTTGGTAACTCTGTGCCCTGTGGAAACTCACTTGGATCCCACAAGATGCCAGGCTGGTGCCAAGCAAATTGTGTCTTATCTCAGCCTGACAGACCCCAGACTGGACAGATGGTGGGGTGGGATACATTGAGCTGGTTGGAGGTGAGTGATGCTCTGGTCCTAGAGACCAGCAGAGAAATCCTCCTAACGATGCCCATGGAAAGCTGAAGTAGACTCTATACTGCTTCTGAATTACTGTGTTGGCTGGACTGTAGCTCACAGAACCAAGCTTTTTCAGTGATGTTTGGACAGAAAAGCTCATCTGTGTAGATGTCTGGGTAAGCTTGTCCTGGTTGGATTTCCCTCCTGTTGGGGAAGTGCTGTGGCATGGCCTGAGCAGCCTCACCTCTCTATGGGGACACAAGCCAAAGTAGGGTGTGGACTGTGAGCACTGATGGAATTAGCCTCAGTGGTCGGCTTTAAAGTAGCTGAGAAAAAGTCAAAAATACATTGATAAAAATTTCAAACAGGTGCCCTCAGGTGCCCTGGTAGTGTTTTGATCTTGTTACCAAACTTTTGGGTGACAGAAGAGCTGTTTGAAGTTAATTTGCATTGCAAAGCATCGCTGATGTGCCAGTGAAGGAGACCTCACACAGCCATGCACAAGGAAGCCAAAAAAACAAAGGCGTGTATTCTCAGATTTGAGGTAGGAATTATATACACTTAGAGTCATGAACTCTGGGTAATAATTGAAAGGTCAGATTGATGAGAGCAGCCTCCGAGATACGATTTCTATGACAGCTTGATGGATGCCCCACTATCAAGGTGTGCTTTTAATCATAATCTCATTACTCCACTTCTTATGGTTCGACTCACCTAAACTCATGGGAGGAATCAGGGGCCACCTCTAAAATGTGAATCGTCTTTTATTTGGAGGTAGAAGAGTTGAGTGGTTGGGAGAACAAAAAGGAAAGAAATGAGCCAAAAGAGAAAAAAAGATCTTCTGGCTGAGGATGAGTCAAGAGCGGGTGTGAGAGAAACACCCTCATTGCTTCAGAGCAAGGCTCAGGATACCCTTCTGCTGGCTGGGGCCAGTACGTGTGCTCTGAAGCAAAGAAGGGAGTCTTGAACATCTCCCAGCATCAGCATGTGTTGTGCCCATGAACATCACTGCATTGCTGCCCCTTAATGTCTGAGCCTGGGGCCTGTGAAGAGATGGCCATTTCAGCTCTGCCAGGCATGAGAGGAGCTTTCTTTTGGGGAGAGATCCAATGCTGACTGCTCATATGCTCTGATCTATCCATCCAAAACCCATGCTGAAGCTTTCCTGTAAAATGTTTATGTGCTGATGGAAAGTACTAGCTTCCAGCAAAGGGTTCCTGTGCCTTGGAGAACGGAAAACCTTTTTTTGAGGCCACAGGGTGTGTGAGCTGAGGAGAAAAACCTGGACTTTATCCCAACCAAGGCCCCACAGCAGACACTGAGGGGACAACACCTCTTCTCTTTGTGACAAATGAAAGGAAGCCATGGAGATCCATAACATCCACCAGCCCTCCCATTGATGTTGCTATGCAGAAATGGCACCATGGGTCACATTGATCACAGTGGACATGACTCTTTCCCCATGTACGTGTTTCGCACCTTGGGTGCTGCCTCCAGCTATAAGGTCCCCAGCATAGGGCAGGCATTGACTTGCTGGAGTGAGTCCAGAGAAGGCCACCAAAATGATTAGAGGGATGGAGCACCTTTCCTAGGAGGAAAAGCTGAAATAATTTGGATCGCTCAGCCTGGAATAGGGAAGGATTTTGGATGACCTAATTGTAGCCTTGCAGTATCTGAAGAGAGCATACAAGAAAAATGGAGAGGGATTTTTTACAGGGGCATTTAGTGACAGGGCAAGGGGGAATGGTTTCAAACTGAGAGTGGGTTTAGGTTGGATATTAGGAAAGAATTCTTCCCTGTGAGGTTGCCAAACAGTGGTACAGGTTGCCCAAAGAATCTCTAGATACTCCATCCTTGGGAGTGTTCAAGGCCAGGTTGGATGGGGCCCTGAATCTAACAGAAGGTGTCCATGCTTATAGCAAAGGGGTTGGAAGAAGATGATTTTAAAGGTCCCTTTCAACATAAACCATTCTATGATTCTACGTCACCAGCACCACCATAACCAGGGGGGACTGACTAGTGATGGCTCCCCCAAAGCATCCTCATAGGCTCCTCTGTGAGAGCTCAGTGCCAAAACTGGAGGGTGCTGGGATGGCACTGTGTGTCCCATCAGCTGATCCTGCAATTCATTTTTGCCTCCTTGGAAGCTCCTGGAAGAGTTAGTATGGAAATTTCAACCTATTTTTAAGGGTTATTTTCACTCAAGTGAAATCTATCAAAGAAGGAGGGTTATTTTTACAGCAGGCAGCAACCGCTGGTTGCCATGGCAGCGGGTGGGCGAAATGCAATAAAGCATCCCTCTTTTATCGTAAACACAAAGGGAACCACGGACACTGGAAAGAAAGGCAATTGTCATGGGGGAAACAAGGTAACTCCGTGGTGTGCTCACCAAGGGAGATTTTATGGGGTCCTCTGTGCCCATGTGGGGTCTTGCAGGCCAAGAGGAGTGAACCCCTCTGAGGTCCTGCTGTGAGTGTTGAGGATGCTGGTATGTCAACCTGGGATGAACTTTGCCCCCCTCTTCACCTGAAAAAACTCAGAAGAAGTTTAGAAAATGCATCCTCCAAAGAGGGGAAACACACACACTCCTGGTTTGGTTGGGTTTTTTTTTTTGATACAACTTCCAGGACAAGGAACAGTCAGTGTGGAGGTTTCTTCTTTTAAATGTTTGCAGACTGTAAAGAGATTTTTGCATGCAATGGGAGGGTTCAGCCTCTGCATCCCTTCCAAGTGTGCTCTGTCTGTGTAATAATGTATGTGCCCTGTTTCACCTCAGCAGCTGAACAGGTGTATGTAACTGGAGTATCCTGGTGCTGCTGGGCCCAGGAGAGCCTTGGTAAGTGTGGGCGTGAGAGGTGGAAGACCCCAGCTCGGATATCCCTCATGAGCTGTGGCCATCCCTGTGAGCCGTTGGGTGTCCCAGCAACATCAGGGGACACGACTGGAAACTGCAACAACCCCTCGAGGTATGTGTTTCGTCCCTTAAGCCTGTTGGGCTCTGTGGAAGCCACATGGCTGCCCTTCATTGTTCTTCCCTCGCAAGATTGTCCTAAAGTGGCACATCTTGGGTGTACAAGGGCTGGTTGGGCAGTGGAGAGCCTGACTCAACCAACAAAACAAGCTGTCGCCATGTGCTGAAGTTCTCCCTAAGTGTCATGGGAATGTTTTCGTTTTGAACTCTCAGTGAGACAACCACCACTAATCTGGAGGAAGAGCAAAGAGGCACAGGACTGTGCTTCCTCACCACACAGAAACCTCTTCTAGAACCTGAGGGGTTTTTGAGGGCAAGTTCCATGTACTTCGAGTTCTTTTGTTCAGAAGCATCTTGAATTGGGTACCAAAGCTCAGACTATTCAAAATGCCTTGCTGTTTGACTTGCGCCAGAGATGTCACTGAGGTCTCGGGTTTGTCACTTAGCTCTGACATAGGAAAAAGCCAGTGGTTTTGAATTTCAGGATGTGGGGCAAAATCCCAGCAGTGTGAGCTTGGCAAGTGCCACTGAAGGCCAGAGTATTCCTCATCCTTTTCCCATAGAAAGTGAGCTAGGGAAAACTGACCCTTGCAGAACAAACTCTCTGAATACACACCATTTCCCAGCCCAGCCCAAGGTCAGTCCCACCTCAATAAGTGTAAATCCTCAAGAGCACATGTAGAGGTTGGGCATCCCATCACGAATGAATTCCAGGGGCAGACAGGTGTGAAAAAGGTGAATCGCTTGCACCAACCAAAAGTCCCACTCCTGCCTTATGCCAATCCAAGATCAAGCGGCAGGGTTTGCAGGGCAGTGGCTTTGGAGCTGGGGAGCTTGCTTTTGCAGCAACTCATAAACAAGGAAAAGGAACAAAGGCAGGACTTGCTGTGCAGCAGCATGTGTATAAATAGATCCCTGGGAGGGTGAGACCAGTGGGAGGGAAGAGATCGAGATGATTTCTCTTTCTAAAGGAATGGTCTTGACACTGCTTGCCTTTATGGCTGAACCCTGTAGTATCGAGTCATTTCTCCTTTTGTCCTTATCTAGACAAAGATTGTGTAAAAACCCCAGACACTTGCCAAGGGAAGGGGGTTTGCACCATTTTTTTGGAAAGGTTAATGGGTTTTTTATTGAATAGCAAGGAAAAAAAAATACAATAATGCTCAGCTGAAGATGTATCTTATCTAAAATGGTTCCTAATGATTGGGGTTTATATTGAATTATTAGAGAGTCAATAACCAGGGTATGTGGCTCTCAGGGAGTCCCTCTGAGGAAGAGCTCAAGATCTCTGATGGTATTTAGGCAAACTCTTGCTTGGGGAGCATTTTCACCGAGGTCTTCTCCAAAGCAAAGTCAAGGAGCACTTCCCCAGGGGACTTGGGTCCAAGCCCTCCCTCTGACAGCACGCCACAGTGTACTGGCAGAGTGCTTGATGATCTCTCTGAGATTAAACTTAATTCACAACTCTTTAACCTAAGGTTCCCGTCCATAAGTGTTTCATTATTAAGGGGTGAGTACGTGGCAGCTCTATTCTTTAATAGCGTATATAGCATGTTACACTTTACAATGCATTAGCAATAAATGCTTAATGGAAGAGGCTATATCAAGCTGTTAGATAGAAAGCCTATTATAAAACGTGGGCTCCTGCTAAAACAACGTGTGCGTCTGTTTAACACCTGATGTTAACTCAGGAAAGTGTGTTAGAAAGCTCTGCTCTCTGGCACAGAGAAAATAAGAAGCACTTTATGTATTAAAGTGTCACCAAAATTTCCTCGCTTGTTTAAAACAATCTTGAGAAAGTGTTGTCTAAAAGGTAGCTGGCTGAGATGGGAAGTCTGGAGGAACCTGTTGGAAGCGGGGGCTGAAGGAATCTGGGGTGGAAAGTGATGTACAGCAAGGCTGGATCAGGTCTGCTCAGTGCAGCACGGAGGTGAGCTGTTTTTAGAATCATGAAATGGTTTGGGTTGGAAGGGTCATTAAAAATCCTCTCATTCCAACCCTCTGCCATGGGCAGGGATGTCTCCCACTAGACCAGGATGTTCAAAGTCCCATCCAGTCTGGCCTTGAACAGTCAGGATTGGGGGCAGCCACAGCTGCTCTAGGCAATCTATTCCAGTGTCTCATCACCCTCACAGGGAAGAATTTCTTCCTAATATCTAACTAAGCCTACTCTCAGTTTCAAGTCATTCCCCCTTGTCCTGTCTCTACAGTTCCTGACAAAGCCATGCAGTCTCATTGAGGTGTTGTTTGCAAGGGATCCCTGAGGGCTCCAGCACAAACTCTCTTTTGGAAATGGTGCCAGTTGCAAGGCTACACCAGGTGAGCTGCAACTTGGTCCAGCAGAACATTGCAGTCCTCTGAGGATACAGAGTCAGTAGCCACTCAGGACAGCCTGTTCCAGTGCTGCCCCAGCCTCATGCTGGGAACCTCACCCACCAAAACCTTCAGCCCTCTGGGAAAAGGTTACCATAATCAAACTGTTTTGGCAGATTAGACCTCAAAGTCTTCTAGCAGTTTTAGCACAAGCCCAAGCTGTCATTGTTTGGGGTCTGATTGCATCTGCCCCAACCTGAGCTATGTACCCAACAGTCCAATTCACCAGGGAAGTTCAGCTCTTCATTTACAACAGCATGGAGTGACAGGACAAGGGGGTATGGCTTTAAACTGAAGGAGGGCAGGTGTAGGTTAGGTATTAGGAAGAATATTAAATGAGGGTGGTGAGGCACTGACACAGATTACCCAGAGAAGCTGTGGATGCCCCATCTCTAGAAGCGTTTGAGGCCAGGTTGGATGGGGCTTGGTTTAGTGAAAGGTGTCCCTGCCCGTGGCAGGTGGTTTGGAATGAGGAGCTTTAAGGTCCCTTCCAACTGAAACCATTTAATGATTCTATTTGCAAGGTCCAGCCTTGAGTCCAGCTCCATTTGGGGCCAGCAGTACAGGCAGGAGACCATGGTTTGGGGCATATGAACCTGCTCACCATCTCTGTCCCAACAGGGCATGGTGCACTCTGCAAAACCCATGATGACTTTGGGACCAGTTTGACTAGACTGGGCTTCTCAGACTTCCAAAACAGACCTGCTGTTCCCCACTGTGACTACTGAGTCCTGACCCCTCTGTCTTATTCCAGTGCTTCAGCAGTTAAATGGAAAATGGTGCCTGAGAAGATTAGAATTAAGTTATTAAAGCATATGGACGCTTCTAAGAGGATTGCTGAGCATCGTAGTACTCAAGATTGACTTGAGAATTTGGGGGTGGATTTGCAGCTGGAAGAAATTCCTCATGTACTGTATACCTGCCCCTTGTGTATATGTTAGCATACTTGGCACAGATGTCTCTTTGTTTCCGTACAGGAAACTAATTGCCTTTCTTGTTTCAGTCTGAAGTTTTCTTGTGTCATTCTGTAAATAATGAGAGGCATTTCTCAAAGTTTGCCAGCGCCTTTGTTTCTGTTGACGGCACTTCAGCTGCGTGCCCTGCACTAGAGGAACATCCCCCTTGCTGGAAACCTGGTGTCATCTCAGCAGGGTCTGCACTGGCCCTGAAGTTTGTTAGCAGGGAGATGTCCTGCAGGGAGGCAAAAGTGGGGAGAAGGCGATTTTATGTGAGAGTGACAAGCTTTGCCCTTGAGCTCACTCCAAGTTCCAGATTTTTGTGTCAGTTCCTGGAGATTAAAGTTCCTTATTTATCCTCAGCACAGTGGGGGCTTAGGCAGCAGTACCAGCTAACACCTCCTGTGACCCCCAGGGATGCAGCTCCTGCCTGGAAGGGGAATTTTCTCAGCCCTCAAATGCTTCTGACCCTCTGTTTCTTATCATGTGCCTTTTAGAAGCTGATTTTTTGGTAGGCAGTCTCTCCTTGGCTCTAAGACATATCTCCTGAGGTTTAAAGAAGAGGAGCAGAAGTTCAGAGCTTGTGACAGAATTGGAAACAACGTGATACCATGATGGAAATTCATCTCTCTCTTCCTGGTGCCAAATGATGGTTTGCTACAGACCTGTGGGAGAAGAGATACCCTCAGAGCTTTCCCAGGAAGGAAGTTGGAGCAGATACAGAAGAAGAGAGGGATGAGAGAGCCTAGAGGTAGCCTAAAATTTTGTCTGCTGCTCCAATTTGATGTGAAAGAGGAATTCAGGTCAGTAACGAGAGACCAGATGCAAATGCCTGGTGCAGAAGGGTTTGCTGCTGTAAACTAACCAGAGTTTACAGGTGCTTGCACAGCAAAAGGGGAGTTTTTCCTGTGGGAAGGGGGAGGATCAGCTCCAGTAGTGGGTCAGTGACGGTCCAGATCCACCCAAATCCGGGTGAAATATCACTCCCCAGATGTCATGGCACACATGGGGACTGAGCCCTGTGAGCAGAGGGGATGTAGGTGGGGCACAGCATTGTAGCTGGCAGCAGGCAGGATTCAGTAACAGGGAACAGTAAAGAATCTCTGCTGCTGCTGACCAGCAGGCTGTCACCCATCCTTCATCCATCCTTCTTCACAGTTGCTGGGCTGGCAGGGCAGCTCTAGTGGCCCTGTCCAAGCCACTGGCAACTTGATGCTATTCCTGCTTTCTTATTTTGGTGTTACCATAACAATTCTGTTTTCTACAGTATAATTTCAGCTACAGACTAAATGAGGGGTTGCAGTCAGCAAAGGAGCACTAAGGAAGGCTTGTGATGGGAGGAAGGTTTGGCTTTAGCTGGTTGAAAACCACCAGGGAGGAAAGCTTCTGGGTGGCCAGAGGATGCTGTTGGATGTGTCTGGGACAGACTTTCCCTGCCCCCTACCCCAGTGCATCAGGCTGTGTCAGTGCTCCGAGGCTGGTTCCTTGTGCCTGGCTGAGACTATGGCTGCAGAGATGGGGTAGCTGGGAGAGGATGCTGAGCCCTGCCTCAGTTTCCCCTCTTAGTGCGCAGAAGAGAGCCTGTGGGCCAGCTGAAAGAAAGTGAGGAGGTGGTGTTGGGCTGTCTTGTAAGCTCTTTGGGGGGGTATGCTCTGGCTGGCTGCTCTTCCCTCTGGGGCGGCTATTTATCAGGAACAAAGCTGGCAGGGAGGGATGAATATCCTGAATCGGCTCGAGCCATCAGATCTCTGTCAAGGATTTGGCCTCAACTTTTATTACCTGTCCCTCTTGTCACTTTTGTGTGAGAGGAAGCAGGGACATAGTGGGTACCTGGTTACTTTGGGGCTGTCACATCTGCTGCAGGGGGGACAGTGCAGTTTGTGACAGGCTGGTGTCATTAGCACTGGCCTCCGAGGCTGCTGCCAGTCAGGATTTGCTGTCCACCTCCCTGGGACCAGCCGAGCTGTCCACTCCCTGCGTGGCAGCCCCTCATCCTGAGCATGGCTGTGGACATGAATCCTGCCCGGTGCTCAGCATCCCTGGGCAAGGAGCTACTGTCTCATATCGTTCCTCACATAGCGAGGGGGAAACGCTTTGGCACTGCTAATTGTAGAGGGCTTGTGCTTTCGGCACCGCTTGCCTCAGGCTGCCAATCAGCCCTCGCTCCCCTGCTCCTGCCACAGTGCCAGGCAGCACATCAGCTGTGTCACGGTGTGCTCTGACATCGGCCTGGTGCCTGGACTGTGCTGGGGCAGTGACAAGCAGTAATTGGGTCCCCCCTCCACCAGCATCACCTGTCAAGGCCGTGGGGCAGAGGCAGCAAGTGACTTTGCAGCCATCCAAGGAAGAACTGGGACACTGAGACCTTTCAGGTGGAGACAGACCTGCCAGGTGTTGACTTCTGCTGGCAGTGGGGATGCTCTGCAATCACCTGGGGTAAAGGGATAAATTGACAGCACCTTGCTAGTTTGCACCAGTCACAGTACTCTGGGATGACCCTGGAGGTGTCTTCAGGACCATCAGGCTGCAGATTGTCTCTGAGTGGGCTGTCATGCTCCCTTATCCCCTCAGTCTCATTTAGAGATGCTTAAATGCACTTGTAAAGCTGCCTGCTGCAGGTGTGGCTGACACCTCGCCAAGGTGGCTGTGAGTGCTGCTTCCAGATCTCCCCCAGCAGCAGGACTGGGCATGATGCTGCTGTTCTGTATGTGCCAAGGGGTGGCCTTGGTCCCCACAGGAATACCATGACCAAGCTTGCCAGCACCCTGTGATTCTTCCAGTGTCTTGATTTTGGGATGGGGACTTGCATCCCAGCCGAGTGTGTCTGGAGTAAGAAGGGGATTGCTGCAGAGAGTGTATATTGGAGGTAGATGATGGCAACAAGAACACTGCAACTCCTAGTGTGCTGGTCCCCATGTCACTGGTGGAGTCCACCTCTCCTCATCATTCCCCTGGTAGATCTTGCTCCTTTGATTTTGTCCAACTTTGTAATTTTTAAGGGTCCTTTAGTGTATTTTCCCCAGCTCCTTTCACCGTCTCGTCTCAGAGACAATGTATTTCAGGGGCCTTTACAGTAGTGATGAAAGCCCTTTTTGGTGTTGGGGTTGGCTCACGAGGTGGGGAATGTTGTCTTCTCCATCATCACCATTCTGATCAGCAGCATCCCCTTCTCATCTTCCCACCTCCTGGCAGGCAGCATGTGATGCTGATGAGGGCTGCTGCTGCTTGCTCCAGATCAGCTGGTTGTGCAGCAGCAAGAGCAGCGCGTCCCCCTGACAGCACATCTGCAATTACTGGGAGGCATTTTTGCCTGTAGCTGCACATCCTGACTGCATTTTCAGCAATAACAGCTTCTTTGTCTTGTGTATTTTACCCCATCTCTTGAAATCAGGGACTTAGGCACCTATTTTTTGCTTTGAACCTGGTCATCGAGGGAAAGCATCATAATCTGCCTTTTTTTTTTTTTTTTTTTACAGTGCTGACACTTTTCTCTGTGGCAGGTGCTGTGGACGGGTGCTCGTTTAGTTCCAGGGTGAGTGATGGATGCCAGTAGTTTGGGATCTTTGAGGTTTTAGGTGGTTTCTCCTCAGCTGTGATGCCTTCCATGATGGTTTCCCCACCAGTGGGACCTTCCCTTCCACAAGGTCTCTCAGTACCTGGATTGTGCTTCTCGCTGATGCTCTCCTTCTGCAAGGCACTTTCTTGGACCAAAATCTGACAAATTACCCACTTAAAAATGCAGACCTTGGAGGTTTTGGAGTCCCAGGAAGCTACCAAAACCCTGCTGATGCATCTGATCTGCTGAGAAACTTGGCTCCTGCTATCATGGCTCCACTCCCACTTCACGAGCAAGTGGAAGTGCTGCTGGGCTGCCTCTCCTTAGGGCTGGGGCTGCCAGGGCTCAGCTCCATGCCTCGTGTGTGCCTCTGCAAGCACAGCATTGCCTGGCTGCTTTCTGCCAGGTAGATTTAAAACTTTTAAAGCACAGTCACGAGAATGTCTCATCTGTGCTTTCAGCTTTTCCCAGGAGTCTCTCTCCTGTGTGCCCTGAGCTGGGCTCTGGTGTTGTGTGTGGGTGGTCATACATAGAAGAGAAATGGCTTTAAACTGACAAAGAGTGATTTAGATTAGATGTTAGAAAGAAATTCTTCCCTGTGAGGGTGGGCAGGCCCTGGCACAGGTTGCCCAGAGAAGCTGTAGCTGCCCATACCTGGAAGTGTTCAAGACTAGATTGGATGGGCCTTGGAGCAACCTGGGATAGTGGAAGGTGTCCCTGCCCATGGCAGGGAGTTGGATAGATGAGCTTTAAGATCCCTTCCAACCATTTAATGCTTCTAGAATGAATAACTCAGAATACTTATCCCTATCACAGAGGCCTGTGATGCCAAAAGCATCATGCAAGAGCCTCAGGTCCAGCATTGCCATTTTCTTGTCCTGGATGTTCCCATACATAGGGTAAGCAAGGTCTGCAGGTAGCTGCTTGTCCTCAGCTTGCTTACTGGCTGTATCTGTGCTACGGATCATTGGAATGACTGCCAAGAGCTTAAAAGGAACAACGGGAGGCATTTATCCAATCTCTTAAATTCACTCATCTACCCCAAAAAACAAACCAACCAAACAAAAAATTTCCAAATTGTTTTGAATTTAGGAAATTAATTTAAATAGTAATGAAATAGAGAGCCTGAGGCATTCCATTGTGTATTTTTAAAAAGGTGCTTGCTGCTGCCTTCCCAAAGGTCCTGTTGAGGGAGGCAGCTTCCTCCTTGCCATCTTCTAGGGGCAGGGACATCATTTTGAGGAAGCCCCCCAAAACTGTTTCCTTGAAGATGTCCTTTCTACCTCTTCATTGCTGCTTTGTGTTTGTGTTTTCCAAGCATTCTTTTGACCACATTAATGATTGCAGTGAAACAGGATTCTTATTGGCAGCACAAATCAGTCTTTTAAGATGACACCAGCACTTAGTCTTATTACTGTCATTAACAGAATTATTATTATGACTTTGCCATGCTCCCCCTTTCTAAAGAAAGCAATTCAAATCCAAATATTCTGACCTAAAAATATCCCATCCTCATTTTCCTCTCTAACACAAAAGGAGGTCACACCAGCCCATCTGAGTAATAGAAGAGCATCTTTCTATGGATGTACTTATGCTATGGTTTAGCTTATTGACCACACTTCTCAGGCCTGTGTTTTCCTAATTGTACATCTGCTGAATTCAGCTGCCTCTGGGCTCAGCAGTGGTTTCAGTTCTTCTGCAGCCTGTCCTCTCTTTGCTGGCTGGGGGCAGTGTCAGGCTCTGCAGCAGTGGGGAGCAGCCAGCACTGGTCTGTGGAAAGGTGATGTTGGCCAGGTGTCACCAGTCATGACTTGCCCAAAGGACCTGAAGGTGATCCAGGGGATTGATCCCAACACCCCATTTGAGATGCCTCTCTTCTTTTACCTGAGCTTCAGAGCGCTACTGATCCCACCCACCTGGATTTTTGGCTACCCTGAAATTAGCTGCCAGACAGTAAAAGAGGCAGCTGACAGGGTGTTTGTCACGGCTGGGACTGTCCTCGCCAGACTGAAGGTAGCTGGATGATAGGATACACAGGAGAGGACACATTGTTCCTCGTTTTGGCCCGTTATGGCTTTACAAATGACTATTCTAAGCTTAGTTCCAAAATGGTGTCGTGGCTTTCGCTGCTGTCATCAATTGCCATCAACACTGCATTTAGCTGACATAATTACTTATTGTTACAATCAGTGCCCATTAGGTTAAAGCTAAATTACAGTCTCAGTCCTTGGGAACTGCCTATTACATCCATATGAATACGCAAAGTTCATCACTCATGATTAACGTTGCTACAGTGAATACAAAAGGAATTAGTGAGGACCTGTCACTTATTGTAAAGTGCTGCCAGATTATGGTATCAGAAATGATGTGTCAACTGTTAAAACTTAATAATCCATGCTGGAGTGCTGTATCTGATTATAACACTGATCAAAGGAGAGGTCTGATTGGCACTCAGAAACATTATGAGACCAGTAACCTACGAGGGTCAGGAGTCACTGACCAAATGCTGAGGCCAGAGCTCAGTAAGTTCACCCCCAGCTCCGGGCACTGCGAGGGGCTGGGGACACTCCTGGGGGCACTTGCCCGGGTGCTGGCATGGTTGGGAAAAGATCAATGGGTTTGTGGTCCTCTGACAGGTCTCTGAGCTGTGGCTCCTGCCTGGGCACCTCCATATTCGGTCAGGAGAGAGCCTGAGAGTTCCAGGCTGGGATTCAGTCACCCTCTGCTCTGGCTGATGGTGCAAATCACTCTGCCATAGTCGGGGTTGCCATTTCCAGACCCATCTCTTGCACTAATGAGACCTGAGAGGAGTTTGGGAGCACATTTCCCCCTGATGTGGGCTGGGAGGACCCAGGAGCTCTCTTCATTTGGATGGTTTTGCTGGGTAAAAGCAGGGTGCAGTCATGTATGTATTGGTGAACATATGTGTATGTAAGTATATATATGTGCATGTGGATTTAAAAAAATCCTAAGCTTTTGTTTTGACATTGCTCAAGAGCACTGCCTGATTTTCCTGAATTGAAGAGACTTCTTGTTTTGAAATTGGTTGTTTCTCATTTTTCTTGCAAACTCAAGACTAAAGAAAATGTTTTACTTAACCTCAAATGCTGTCATTCTGGAGGGTTTGGTTTTTTTCTTTATCTTTTTTCTAAAAAGTATCGTACAAGCAAACGTAAAGATCTGTTGTTGAACTCTGCTAACAAAGTCCTCTTGGGAAGAAGAGCTGAACCACACAGGCTGAAGCACACAGGCTTGACAGAAATGGGAGCTATAAATCTGTCTGGACTCTGCTAACCCCCTGAGACAGGCTCTGCTGAGCCAAGGGACAGCGTGGTCCCTCCAAATACAAGGCATTGTGCTCCTCATCCAGCAGCGTGCCTGGAGCCAGGATGTGGGGAGGTCCTCATCCGCAGCAGAGGTTTATGTTGGACCATTGATGGATTGTGGGCCCCACCCAGGCACTTCCTCACAGACCAGCGTTTTTATTCATGGCTACTTGGTTGTACATCATGGAATCACAGAATGGCTTGGCCTGGAAGGGACCTTAATGATCTCATTTCAACCCCTGTGCAATGAGCAGGTACATCTTCGACTAGGTCAGGATATTCAGAGTTCTGTCCAACCTGAACTTGAATGTGTCCAGGGATGGAGCCTCCACCACCGCTCTGGGCAACTTGTATTTACT
The DNA here is from genome assembly GCA_035221455.1 of Xenops minutus. Classification (NCBI taxonomy): domain Eukaryota; kingdom Metazoa; phylum Chordata; class Aves; order Passeriformes; family Furnariidae; genus Xenops; species Xenops minutus. The sequence goes on along the minus strand of JAWWEE010000004.1, from coordinate 28,970,043 downwards.
ATAGTTTGCTACTGGTCACAACCTGATTCACATCTCAAAGCTGGCTACTCCATACTAGCACATTTACACCACCCCTTAAACAGCTTAGGTTTCCTGACAGCATCCTGCATCTCCACCAAAGAGTTTTAAAATTCTTCTAGGTCTCTGGGTCAAAGGGTCCTGAACCCTTTTGTGACTTGTGGCAAGTGATGTGCTTTCTGCTGTTGCTGTCAGGATCACAGTGCTCCAGCATCTTCCAGAAGCACACTTGTCTTTTGGATATGGAGCATCCTTGCTACTAGACAGCCCTTGTTTCCTGAGCAGCCAGCAGTATGGACTGTGGCTCCTCTGCCTATAGTAATTCCAAAGCAAGGAAAGAAAAACTGTTTTCTGGAGACTGCCAGCTCTGGAGGGAATGGGGGAAGATCCCTTTGCTAGTGATTTCAATGTCCTTGCTTAAGACCTCTATGGCAGGGCCCCAGTCTGAAGGTAAACCAGGCTGCTGGTGAGCTGTGCCAGTGGTCTCCATAGTTATCCACACTCCGGGCTGCAAAATCAGCCAGAGCTGGGCTGCTCCACTCTGATTTCTCTACCTGTCCACCATAAAGCCTCATGGGTTCACAAATGGGCAATGCTGGAAGGCCATGGGAGGTGTACTGGTGCTGCTTCTGGGGTGTCTGCTGTGCCAGTGCATGTTCCAGGCTGTGTGCCCTCGCTGCTGCTGTCTGATGGTGCCTGCCACCAGCAGCTTTTCCTGAGGTCTCATCTCTGCTTTTCCTAAAGGTTGTTTGGGCTATGAATTCTTATGCATCTGCCACTGATGACATGAAGAAATATTTGGTATATTCAAAGGTGAGTTTGTAACATGTCCCCATGTCTGTTGTGTTTTTCAGACCTCTAGGCATCCTCAACTCTCCTTTCCAGGCTTGCTCCAGTTGTGCTACATCTTGTTTGAGGAGCAGTGGCCTCTTTTGCACCAGTTTGAATCTTCTTTGCCCACGGTCCAGTGTGACTCTTGGCTGCTTCTCTCCAGGTCACAGCTTTCCAGCTGGCCTTTGTGCTGTGGAGCTGTTGGACAGCCAAGGGAAGAAACTTCACCCCACCTCTCTTGAACAGTATCCTAACTTTTGGTAACTATGTCTTCTCTTCCTCCCTGTTCTGCCTTGTGCTATATACACCTATATATATGTGTGTGCTATCATACAGGGATTGTCCTTTTCAATATGTGAAAGGACCTGATAACAGCTCAAAGAGTCTAAAAAACAGTCTGCAGAACCGAAAGGTTCAGGCAAGCTTTATGTAGTTCTCCCACATTAAGACCTTTCTCTTGCGCTGACTCTTAGGGTTGTTTTTTTTCTTCTTTGATTGCCTCTGATGGCAAGAGCTGGATTTCTTTCTTTTTGACTGCAGTAACAAAGCAACATAACTAAAAACACTTGTTTGGGCTAATCTGAAAACTTAAAACATCTTTGGTGTGAACCTGCAAACAAGATTTCCCAAGTCCCCTTCTGTTCTGGTTCAACTGATATATTTGATCTCTGGAAAAAATAATGAAACATTTACTTATCCTCAGCAAACAAAGCTCCCCTTAGAGGACCTGAAATTCGATCTGTCATTTCCATTTCAAATAATTTTAAATGTCTGTATAATTTTAACCATAAAATGGAAAGTGTAACTGGCCAGTCACTGCGAGTGGAAATGTTCCTTTTCAAAGCATTCAAATGAAAACTTTCATCTATTTTCTTTAAAGTTTCCTGCCTGTTGGCTGGTTTGAAGTTGGCAATTCATCGAGATGAAGTTGTGCAAAGTTGGCTGTTGCTGAATTTGCTTTTTTTTTTCCCCAAAGAAGAGAGGGTTAGAGTGAAAAATATTGCTGTGCTGCATCATCAGGAGCTCCATTCCCCCCATGTGTCACCCCCATTGCATGTGGGATTACAGGTCTGCCCTTCCTCACCTCTTCCCCACCGCTGAAGTCCTTGTGTGGCGATTTTCTTCGTCCCTGGTCTGGACATGGGATTACAGCTCCGGCTCCTCTTCCCAGTGCATCATCAACATGTTGTTTCCAGGGTCATAAATTTGCACTGTGATGAGACACAACCAGATGTTAGGATACGTGAAGCGACTGGCGAAGCAGCCTGCCTGGCACAGCCCCCACCTCTGGAGCCAGCCGCCCGCTAATGAGAAACAGGTCTCTTGCCTTGAGCTGGGCCAGGACAGACGGAGAGCATCCCCAGGAGCAACCACTGAGCTGCTATCTTGACCCCCTTCCTGCTCTCAGTGCCCAGGGAGCATCTTCAGGGCCGGATTCAGGCACTTTGGTGGCTATTGGCTTCTGGCGACCATCTGGAATGATAGCTTGGGCTGGTACAGGGGGGGAAAGCCCAAGGCCATGGTCCTCCTTGCTAACAAGGAAGCTGGTTACAATGCTGTGTGATGCTTTGTCATGTAAAGATACTTCTGAGATGCATGTTTTGGATCATTTGTGTGGCTGAACAGGCTGTTTTGTAATGGAGAGACTCTTGGGGAAGCGAGGTCTTAGCTCAGGATGCTAGGCTGGTGCCCTCTGCCAGGAGCCACTGTTGGCTTGTGATGCCTGTTTGCCAGTGGCTCCAGCCCACGTGTCCCCATGGCACCCAAGTCCCCTGGGTGGGGAAGGTGACACTGAAAAGCAGGTGAAGGATTGTTTGCAGGGAACGTGTCCCTCCTGGGCTATGAGGGTCCTCAGGACAGCTGCAGCTTTTGGACAATACCTGTATTAAACACACTACCCTTGCAGCCCCCATCCTTGTGTCCCTTGGTGCATGTTCACTGGATGATGTTTTGGGGCACACAATAAGCATCAGGGCATCCACACCTTGATTGCAGCCCTTGGGTGCAACCATCCTGTGGCTTTCTTAACATGGTCTCCTTCTTCACTGTGGTGATCCCTGCTGCCCCAGGAGCAAGCCTGAGTCCCGCATGGGGCTGGCATGGCTCCACACGCTCCTGTGCAGCCTGAGGTCATTGCCTGCATGGCAGAGTGAGTCTAGGCTTAACGATGATCCACCGTGGAGATATGGCCTTACAGCTACTTGTCTTTTCCTTCACCTTCCCCAGCCCACATAAGCACTGGTGCCATTTCCTCACATACATGCTCCCATGGTACAGGGCTGGGCAGGTCTGCTCTCTCCTTCTTGCAAACAGGTGAGCACAGAGGGGACAGAAGAACTATAGGAAGGAGGAGTGTGTTTGTACCAGACCTGAGAACCACCTTTTGGCCAGGACATCTTCAGGGGCTGCTCCTCAGCTGGAGGTTCACCAACAGCCTCCAAACTGGAGAAGAAGGAGATGGAGCTTGGGTAAGTCCTTGGAGGGGACCATGGTGTCTGTGGCCACGGGTTTCCCTCGCAGCCTCAGCTCCAGCAAAGGGGAAGCCCAGCCATCTCCAGCTGTGTTTCCTATCAGCCCAAGGGAATTTCCTAAGGCTGTGCTAGAGGACTAGAATCAAGTAGTCCTTGGGTATGTTCCCACTAGCCCTTTTCAGTGACATATGAGGGAGAGTGAGTGCTGTGGCTCTGCTCAGCCCCTCCAGAGGGGCAACCCATGGCACCAGCTGACCATGAAGGGTTTCACCACCCTCTGGGAGAGCTACTGCCCTTCACATAGGGAGGCCAGGTGAAACAGGGCTGCCTGCCAGCAACTCCTGGCCTTGCACTCACTGCCCCAAGCTTGTCCAGGGAAGGAGGGGATGCCCCATGACACAGGGTGTGGAAGCCTCTGCATCCCTGCCATGCTGCAGAACACCCACCTCATTGTGAGGCAGCACATTGGAGGGAGTTTGGGTTAAAAGGGGTTAACAGCTCTCTGCTGTAACACATGATTGGTCTTTATGAGGTTGAAACTCTTGTCTGTTTGAGGCCTACAGATGATGCTAAAGAGCACAATAATGACAGCAATTCAAAGCAATCTAATTATGCAAACGGGAGGCTAAACAATTTCATCATCCTTAAATTAGATTGTCCTAATGAGATAAAGACACCAATTAATCCTGAATTAATTTCAATAGCCTATTTCAGGCAAACACTTTAATATGCAAATGTAAATGAGAAACAAAGCCTACTGTAGAATGCCAGAGTTCAAAACCTCTCTCTGCACAGCTGCAGCGGGTGTAAATAGTGTCTAATGAGTTTGCATGGAAAGACACAACCAGTTGAAAATTTTAGACTTCATAAAGCACAGCCGGTGCCTCAGGTACGCCGGTGCTGAGCCGGGCGGGAGGAGAGGCAGGACTCACTCTGCTGATGCCGGGAGGGCCATCAGCCACTCTCCACAGGCACATGCGGGATGGGTTCAGCCGCCACTGCCACGGGATGAAGGGCTTTAACAAGATGCTGCTCCGTAAAGCCAAGCGCTTCATGCTGAGTACCTGGCCAGTCGCCTTTCTAGGACGCAGAGATGATTTTAATTAGCTGTTGCATAATTGTTTTAAATTAGCCATTTTGCTATGCACTCCCCCCCCGCCAAAAACAAAAAACCCACTCCTGTTTTTTTTCTCCTAAGCACTTGGCAGCAGAAAGGGCAGAGCCTGGGATTTAGGTTGGAGATGAATCCAACACTCTCCTGAGTATCTCTTGCCTTGCTCCCCTGCTGCAACAAAGTTCTGTGAGTGTTTCCTTTGAGCTGCCAAGGAAGTGAGACCCCATTCCCAGGCCCTGACTGAAGTCTAACTTCCAATTTACACTTTTTTTTTTTATTATGGGCATTGAGCAAGGGAGCTGCATAGGGCACCACAAAGGAAATGATGGCATTGGTGGTGAGGCTCAGGTCTTAGTTATTCCTACTGATTGTCTTCTCTCCAGCAGGTGCCAGGAACAAGCCCTGGGGGAAGCTGTTAAAAACAGACAAAAGAAGAACAAAACCAAACTGTCCCAGAATGAGCACCTTTTGGATAATTTATCCCTCTACCCCTTCTGCCAAATCCATCTTGGGCTGCTGTGAGGGGATAATATTAGAATCACATAATGATTTGTGTTGGAAGGGACCTGAAACATCATCTTTTCCCAAACCCCTGCCATGGGCAACACCTTGCACTAGACCAGGTTGCTCCAAGCCTTATCCAACCTGGCCTTGAACACTTCCAGGGATGTGTCAGCCACAGCCTCTCTGGGTCACCTGTGCCAGGGCCTCACCACCCTCACAGTAAAGAATTTCTTCCCACTCTCCATTCTAACCCTGCCCCTCTGCCAGTGTGAAGCTATTCACCCTTGTCCTGTCCCTCCATGCCCTTGTCCAAAGTCCCTCTCCAGCTCCCTTGTAGCTCACTTAAGGTACTGGAAGGGCCCTAAGGTCTAAGGAAAGCCCCCATGCTGAACAATCCCAACTCTCTCAGCCTGTTGCTATAGCAGAGGTGCTCCAGCCCTGTAATGTAATCCCTAGAGGGTTTGTGTCCTTCCAAAAGTATTTATATATATATATATGTTTTTTATATATATATGATAACTCTACATGTTTTCCCCTTTAAAATGCCCATTATTTCTTTGAATTCCACAGGTTTATCCTCAGTGTCACCCAGTGGCAGAAGTTTAAGGGGACAGCTAAAGCTTCTTTGCCCTTCCACTTTCCTCTGTAGCCTTTCCACCATCTCCTGAAAAGCTACCAGCTGGACTGAACAGCAGAAACTTTTCTTTTTGATGGGACAAAGCTGAACACCAGTGGTTGACCTCCACCAAGCAGACACCTCATGTCATCCCCATGCACTGAGGGGAATTCCTTCTTTGTTTTGGCACTATGTGTTTTTCCCACACAGGTATTTCATGAAGCAGTGAGTTCCTGTCCTGCTCATGTCAGCTCTTGCAAGGGCTTTCTGGTACCAACTAATATCTCTGCTGCTTAGTGTCTCTCCTGCCTCACTTAGGAGGGCACTGTGAGTTGCAGACAGGAATTTCAGCATTTCTATAGAAAAATCTTGGGTAACCATCATTTGTGCAACACAGCATTTAAGCCTTGCTGAGTGGACCACGAACATCCCTCATCCCTTTCCATTTTTCCAGCCTTAATGGGCATGGTGGTTTACTGACAGATGAATTGAGACAGTGAAAGGGCTGATGGCCCAGAGCTTGAAGCGTGCCAGCAGATCTGGAGATCTTCTATCACACATGTTTGTCCTTGGAAAAAAGACAATTGACTCAGTAAATTGCTTAATCTCTGGCACGCTGGGTACCAATGCTGTTTTATCTACTGGAGCCTGGGAGATTTTTTTTTCCCAAAGCATTCAGCACTGCCTGGGCTCCTCTGTCAGAGCCATGAGCAGGGTAGTGTGAGCTTTCGCTCACTTGGAGATGCCGTGCTATGGAGGGGATGTAGGCAAGAGCTCAGAGCCACTTCTGCTTCCAAACCTGCTCCCAGCCAGAGGAACAAATCCCTCCTAGCCAGTGCTGCAGGGTGTGGGCATTCCTGGGAGCAGAAGCACAGATTCAGTGGGTCTCAGAGACAAGGCACTGGGTTATCTGGGTCTTTGGTCTCACCTGGGAGAGTTGGAGGGTTCCCCAGAGCTGGGGTGGTACCTGTCAGGAGAGAGGGGGTGGGCTAGGGGGAGCCTGGGGGGGGAAGCCATTAGCAGGCACAAGCTGCATCCAAAAGAGGATGACAGATCACAGCCTAGGGCTGTGGTTTCCCATTAATTAATACCAGATCTGCACATTACCCTGTCACCCCACGGGAGGAATTGGGTCTGAATCAGGGGTAAGCACATGATTGCATTTTTGCCAAATTAGCCGGCTCCTACAATATGGTGTGCACCTGGCTCCCTGCCAGCAGCAGGAGCACAAAACAATACCTGAATCAGCAGAAAGTCTTCTGGCCCCTTTGGAGATCTTGTGAAGCAGCAGAAAGAGTTTATATTTGTTCAGCGCTTTGCATTGTTTTCAGCCTTGGACTGGGTGCCATAAAATTGGATTTACGGTCGTGAGGAAGCATGGCCAAAGGAGCATAGCCTCTCATGCCAGTTTAAAACCAGAGGTGGGGATGGGTCCAAAAGCAAGTCCTCCTGACTCTCCATCCAGACGTGAGCTTTGTTGCCTGGATCCATCTGTTTTTGAAGCCTGGTGATCCCCGGAGGAGCTGGGTGTGCTGCTGAGATCCCGAAACGGGGACGCTCAGTCATGTTCTAGTTAAAGGTCTCTAACAGTCAGCCAAGGGACTTGTAAAAATGTTACCACAGGGTCTCCTGTTTATTCTGTCACTCTCTGTACTCAGCTCACACATTAAAAGATGGTATTTTTTTAGCTGCCAGTGCTGCTGTCTGATGAATCCAGCTGTTTTCTTTCCCCCTCTGAAATCATGACATTTATAATCAGCATTTAGTGGAAATCCTCCCCAGTGGCACACTCTACCCTGGTACTCAGAGAGGTGGGGTGGACTTGTGGGGATGCTGGTGGGTTGGGTGTGTGCCCCGCCACCTCCTCCAGCCTGGGCTCGCCCATCTGGGCTGGTGCTCAAGCTGCTGTGCTGGGGATGAGCTCCCACCCCAAAAACGTGGAGCCAGCTGGGATGGCAACAGGCTGTCATTCGGCTTGCAAGGGGCCCAGGCATGAAATCATCCTCAGACTTCCACCTGCCCAAGCAAGCAGGACTCTCCTGGTTTCCTCATGCACCCCTCTGCCAGGGAAAGGAGGCACAGAGAGCAGCTTGGGTGCCCAGTGCTGCCTGTGGTGCTCTGTGCCTGCCTGGAAGCTCCTAAGGGAAGGCAGAAGGAGCTGGGGAGTTCTCCATCCTGACATGGTTTTTGGGGAGAGAGTGCTGGGACTAAAAGCCTTATGCAAAGTAACAACAGTCTCCTGATCTTCCTATTTTCCAAAGGAAAAAATATGTCTATCTCCGTTTCAGCTCTCCCCACTTCCTCCCAAAAACCCCCTTGGCACAGAGCACCCTCCTAAGGGAAAGTCTTTACATTCCTTGCGTGTGGAAACCCACTGTTCTACACCTATAAAAGTGCGGTTGGGGTAGAGAAAAGTGGCGCGGATGCAAAAGGTGGGCTCAGAAGAAATAAAGCCACACGGCACCAGCGGCAGGTTGGTTACTGATGAGCCCTCCGAGGTGCAGCAGAGAATCTGCATAAAATATTCCTCATGGAGCTTGGATAGCTGGTTCCAGCCCAGATAACAGTCTGACAGTCGCTGAGAAAGGATGCCTTTAACCTTCACAAAACTGAGAGGACAGCAGAGAAATGAGCCAGGCAGGGGTGTCATGAAAATCACAGCCTCAGCGGTTTGGATGAGTTTTGCTCTGCAGCAGAGTTTTGGGTGGCAGAGGGAAAATAAGCTAAATGCCATAAGAAAGATGTGTGGTGGGCTGGGGGGTGTTTCCATCAGAGCTGTATGAATCCCTTGCAAAAGGAGATCTTTGTAGGAGTTGTCTCCTGGTGGTCATAGAGAGGAGATGCTGTTGCTGCTGGATACTCTGTGCCACATAAAGGTCATAGGTCCAGTGAGACCATAAAGTGGTGGTCCAGCCCCTATGGGATGACAACTACCATCTCTTACAGGTATTCAGGGGCTGCTGTGACTCATGTGACATTGAAACTTTTTGGGACAACCACTTCTATCATAAAAGGGGTTTCGAGAGGCAATAAGGTGCATTTTTATGGTTCAGCTTCTGCCTGGTGATACCTGCCCAGGCTGGTCTGCAGAGAGGCTGTGCAGGTCTCAGCCAACTCTCCAGGCACCTGTTTGCAGCTCAGGGGCCTCTGGTGGCTCTTCCTTTCTTCTACACTGCCCTATAGTTTCCTTCACCCTGTTTCCTACCCTCCTCTCGTTCAGTAGTCGAAGGCAAACCTCTAAATCCAGCTTGGCTTTCTAAGATCTCTTCTTCTCCACTGTTGTGAAGACTAAAAAAAGGGGAAAGTGAGTATTTCTACAGCTAAACAACCCCTGTTTGGACAGCTGAGGCTGGGATCTTGGGGATCTTTTCTAGCTGGGGTTTTATGGAATGGGGAACTCACACGAATATTTGGGGAACACTGTTTTGTTATGAGTTTTAAGGTAAGCAACAAGCCTTGTAGCAGAAATTTTCACCATGCTTACACCAAGATAATTTAACATCCAGCATGGGACACAAAAAGGCAAAAGCCCTTGTCTGTCCTCACAGCTTTTTTGGTTTGCCAAACCACATATTTGGTCCGTGCCTCAGAGCAAAACTCGCCAGGGCTGGTACTCTGGGCAGACCCTGCTCCACAGCCCTTATGCTGAATCATCCACTATGTACATCCCGTTTCCAGCCGGGTTTTTCCTGCAGAGCCCTGACAAGGTGGCATCTGGCTGTCCCTGGGTGAGCTGCTTCCCACAAGCACTGGTGGGAGGCAGCGCTTTGGAGACTGTCTTGTGACACTGCGACACCCAAAAAAAGAAAAAGAAAAAAAAAGGAAAAAAAAGAGGATCAGCTCTTCATCTGGAATGGAAATAGAGCTGGTGAAAGGATGGATGTTTTCTCTTTTGCCTTGAGGTTAGAAAACAGCAGGAAACCCTTGCTTGAAGAAAAGGCACATGGCCACCAGTATGACTTTTGAAAGCTCTTCTGCCTTGAAGTTAGACTGGAAACAGAGTTTTGTGGTGGATAAAATTTCACAGACTTTTCCATGGTTTCAGACTGCAGCTTTTCTTGTGCCTGTCTTGCAGCTAAAGTGGAATTTTTGCCATATTTGCACAAGTTTGGGAGGTGGTGTTCATGCAATTGGGATCTTGGAGCTGGGTGAGGCAAATGCTTTTTTAGCTCTACAGCTTCACATGTGGCAAGGCAAAATACCCTTGTGGGAAAGAGTTTGTAGGAGAAGCTAGAGTCCTTGGTTTTGTCCAGGCACCCAACTCCACAAAGTTTTTGGAAAGTAAGTGATCCTTTAACCGGCGACCCCACAGCCCGCAGGACTAACTTAGCCTTTCTAGCTTATTAATAAGCATCTTTTGTGAGTAACCAAGATGTATTGAGTTGGGACTCCCCAAGTGCAAGCAGCCAGAGATAGCTTTGACTTTTCCTTTTTTTAATTTACCTTGTGGGGCTGTGGGAAATGAGCAATCCTTCTGGCTGTCAATATTGCCAGCAGTGCTACCACTGCCATGACAAGGAAAGGGGGGCTGGTGGGGACTGGAGAAACCAGGCACCCCGGGACCAGCATCTCAGCCTCGCGCCCAACCGGAGCTGACACGTCCGGCGTGACAAGACTCAAGTCGACTGCATTCTTGAAACTCTCAGAAAATGTCTTTCTCTCCAGCTCTTTCACCTCTCCGACTTTTCCAGACAGGTTATTCCTTTGATTTATCCTTCCTCTGACCTTCTCCCTGCCTGAAGGCTCCTCCTTGGGGCTTCAGCCCCTTTGTAGAGGGGGTCCTTTTCATGTCTTGCCTCTTTGCAGGGGAAACCTCCACATTCACAAAGTGATGATGGTAGTGGGGAGCAGGGTGGCCAAGCGGGGAATCTGCTCTGCCCAGTCATGCAGGAGCTGCTACCTTGCTCAGCGCCCCTGCCTCTCTCACCATCTCTCACTTGCAATAGCAGCCAGGACTCTCTCTGGAGGTGGTGCTTTTGGAGTGGCCTGGACTTTCCAGTGTCTTCTCCTTTGTTTCCAGGCCAGAGAGAAAGACACCTGGGCTGCTAGGTTGCCAGGTGGAGAAGGGAACAACCTATATCCCAATTAAGTGATAGTGAAGTGATATAATACAACTCAGCTAGTGTGGCTGGAAGGAAGGAGATAAGAAGGTGACATAAGGAGCTCTCAGTGGCTTCCTTTGGTTTTCTGCCTCCCCTTCCTTGTAGCACTGAGTGGTGCCCCGATGGTGCTCAGCATCCTGGGACCCTCCTCTGTGTGGTGATGGAGATGGGGGGTGAGAGCCATCAGCCCCAGAGGGGTGACTCTCCTGCTTTGTATCACAAACTGTGAGTGGGGTGTTGCAGGGTTGGGGGGGTTGTCGTGGGATGCTGCTTGGTTGGAGAGGGGCTGGGTGTTTTGGGAATGCTGCTCAGATTCCTATTGCTCTGGTACATGTTACTTGTCTAGTGTTTTCCAAGCATGTGGTATTTTCCTTGCCTGTTTTAAACTGTTGAATTTCCTGCTTAGATGTGGAAGAGCATTTGGTATCATTTGTGTTTCTGTGTGTGTGTGTCCTCTTTGTTGGGACTGAGCCAGACTGGGCCATAGGGGCTGCTTTGTGCTTCTTTTCCTGGGGCTTTGAGATCCCCAGAGTTTAGGGGCATCTCAGGTTTGATTCTGTATGATGTTCAATGGGATCAACAGCAACAAACACATAGAGGGTCTTACCCTATTGTGTCTGTCTAGCAATACCACATGAGGAATCCTTTAATGTGAATTCACATCTCACTTTATGTTGGGCAAATGTCTTTTTTGGGACTCCTGTGTTGCAGATCCCAGACACATGCTGAAACAGGTGGGCATGGGCTTTGTGTGCTCTTTTTGGTGAAGCAGAAATCCCCTGTTTTGGGGACGGGGGTAGAGAAAGGATGGAGAGTGCTCTAGGGCTGCATGCTGACCCTGTGTAGTGCTGCTCCTAGCCCACCCCCAGCAAGGTGGATAGGGAGGAACCCTGGAGAGAGAAGGGAAGGGGCATCTTGGTGTCCCAACTCATCTTGGTCAGGGACTGGGGAAGCACTGAGCCAGGAATCACCACCTGGTTTGCCAGGTCAATTCTCAGATATCATTGCTGCTGCTTCCCACAGGCAGGCTGTAAGGCAAAAGGCTGATTTCCTGTTTCTCTCCCATCCTGGTTCTCCTTACCTAGCTGCCAGCAGACACCTGGGAGAACCTTGTCACCCAGATGGCTTTGGGCACCTCCTCTGGTTGGTCCTGGAGGAAAAAGCAACATGAGTTTTGGTGGTTTAATCTTTTATGTGGCCACCACAGCAGGGTCGCTCCCGTCTCGTGCCCCGCGTGTGGCAGGAGGCTCTGTCCCAGTGCCATTTGTCTTCTGTACATTCCATTTATCTCCGGTGAGAAGCTTCAGACCCAAACCATCTTAAGTGATCTACAAAAGACAGTGATAAGTACCTTCCCCCGTCATTACGGCTCCATTTTATCACGGTGGTGATAGCAATAATGGCGGTTGTAACCCCCATCAAGTCCACTTAACATGGTTCATTTTCAAAAGTCACTCAATGCCTCCTGACAGTCCGGCTGGGCGGTATGAAAAGATCATTTAACCCTGATGATCCGAGGGAGCCGGCGAGTGGGAAAAGGAGCCCCGGCAGCCGGAGAGAAGCCTGCATGGGGTGGGCAAGGGAAGACCATTGATTTTGTGACAAGGGGCAAAACCACTGTCAGCGTGGAGCGGCACGGGGGGACATTTCAATTAGCGCTGGCGGGAGAAATCCCAGAGAAGGCAGAAAAGCCTAGGCTGCCTCGCCTATTATTTTTTTTTTTAACAGTGAAAAATGAACCCAAAATTAGAATCCCTATTAACAATTAGCGTAATTAAAGGCGACACGTTATAATTTCAGCAGAAAGGCGCTTTATGATGATACGGTGGCCTAAGATAATTACAGCCGGTGCTTGGCGGAGGCGAGCAGTAAATGGACGGCGCGGTGGCCCACCTGCCACTCACCCAGCACTGCTATTATCCTGCCTGATGCTGCTCCAGTTCTGCCTCACCATTAAAAGTAAAGCCATCCCCTTGTGACTTCAGAGTTGCTTAGGAATTGCTCCTAAAGTGCACTTGGTTTCAGAGGTTGGGAGGTGAATGAGTGCTCTGGTTTGCAGCAGAGACGTGAGGTGCCCCACGGGTAGTCACTGCCATTCGGGCAATGTGTCAAGGGTTTCGTTTGCATTCATGAAGGAGACCCCATGGCAGAGATTATCCTTTCCATCTGCCTCACCCACCCTTGTCAAACACACAGCTCTGACTTGCTGCCATGTTCGATGTGAGCTCCTCCATGAAGGCATCCAGCCCTCTCGCCAGTGCCAGATCTCAGCCCCAGCACCCCTCTGTGCGTGTGCTGTTCCTCCCCAAACTGAAAGGGGGTAAAGCCAAGCGCTAGGCTATGAGCTGTTCCCACTTCCTTGCCTCCCCCTGGGGCTCCTACCACCCACCAGGAACAGCTTGGGGACTACAGCCTGGCAGCTGTCACCTGTAACAGGGGAAGTGCCTACCAATGCTCTGAAAGCAAAGTCACTCAAATTTGGCAAATGAGCAGCACACGCTCTCGCTTTCAGGTTAGCTTATCTGAATAATTACATGAGCGAAGCTATCCCAGAGTGTCTTGGAATATGCAGAAATACATTCCATCTGTGTATGCCACAGCATCAAAGTCAAAGAGCTCTCTGAAAGGAGGTCAGTCTCACTAACATTTTAATTTGGGGTGGGGAATGGTGGAAGAAACACTAAAAATCAGAATTATATGCTGCCAAAATGACCCATTTGGGTTTAGGCCCAGAAGCTTGAATGTTGAGGATTTTTTTTTGGATTTGAGATCATTTTGGATTATAGTTTACATAAGACAATGCAAAGCTTGAAAGCGTTCAGCTGGAAGCAGAGCTGTCAATTCTGCGGCAAAGAAGTGCTTTGATCATCGGGAGAGGAATTGTTTCGAGTTTTTCCTCTACTGCTGATCTAGAACTTGCTGGGGAGGTTTTCTCCGTGCTCGGAGCAAAGTCAGGAGAGTGGATTTTTTGCAGTCCCTGCTTCTCTAGTTGCCTTCTCTGGTTTGCAGGAGGATAAACAGAGGAGCTCCCAGGTTCCTGAGTGCTGGAGCATCACTGTCAGCTCCATCCCGGGGTGGGGAGTGGGACTGTGCTGGGGGCTGGAGCAGTCTGCTCCCAATGGAAGGCAGTTACTGGCAATTTACAGCATGTTCGAGGAAGTCCCTCGGAACAGGGTTTAAGAGTTGTTGAGTCAACATGAAACAATATATCAGTTAATGAAGTTTAATAGCACCGAATAAGAACTGCACTGCGGCTCTGGGATCCTCTTGCAAATGCAGTTACGGACTGGAAAAAGCAAGCCTGGAAAAGCAGTCCCTTGCTCCTGTCCATATGTTGTTCCCTCCGTGCTTTGCAACTCAGATGCCTTTAATCGCAAGCCAGTCCCACAGAGGTGATAACAGGAGCTGGCTGGCATCTCTCCTGCTCCTGCAGCATCAGCAAGATGATGAGCCCTGGGCATTTAAGGCAGGCCTTCTCCAAATGAGCTTCAAAAAACAGCTTTTCCAACAGAAAGGCCTAGGGTGGAGCTCTGCTCTCCACTCTTTAATCTCTCTGAAGGTCTTTGAGCTTTGCAGGAAAGGGATTTTTCTAAAATTGAGCTTTCCCCCAAACACATGGACTCAGGAATGAAGGTTTTGGCATCCTGGACAGAGATTTTTCTGGTGGCAATTTATTTCTTGTGAAAGTCTAAAGATGCCTTGAGACATCTGCAAAACTAGAGGGTGACGGGCTGGGAGGGAAGGAAAAGAAGAGAAATGGCAAAGAGTGCAGAAGCTTTTCCAGGATGGCAGATCCTTTCTCTATATCCCATATCCTCGCCCTGTGCTGTCATGTGCAGCTGCTGACTGCCATGATCCTGAAGGAATGGGGTTGGGTGGCACCACCTGGGGTGGGAGTGCAGGGGTGAGCCCTAAGCATGGCATCTCAGTTTCCCGACTTCTTTCTTTCTTTTAATTTAAAAATTAATAAATGCCAAACGGGTTATGAGGTGTGCTGGAGTGCAGAGCACATCCCTCTCACACCTGCACTCCTGGGGTGAGGAGGCCGGATCCTGCCATGAGAGAGGTAGGGCAGGGATGCAGGAAACAGCTTGTGGTCCATGCTGGGGAGTGTACAGAGTTGCTGCTGTTGACAGGCTGTGTCAAACCCACACTGCTCCCACTTGCAGGGCACAGGCGTTGCTCAGGGGAGCTGTGAAGGCAAGGGCTGCTCATATTGCCCCACAGTCACAGGGCAGGAGGGTGATTTAGGGACTCTGTGAGATGCTTTTTTCAGGTGTTTGTAATTCAGAACATCTAAGTTAGACCTCTGAGAGTCTCTCTGTGACTGTGCTGGGTCCCATAAGGTGCTTGGACTGGAGCAAGGAACAGAGAAAATTCTCCAGGTGTTGCTCAGTGACTCAGACTGCTATTCCAGTGGTGTTCATGTTGGTGGGAATTGCTGGATAGGTAGTGTCTCTCCTGGAAGTGTCGTCCTTGGAGCACCTCTGGCTGCAAAGAGGTTATTCCATCCCTTCTCCAACTGCTCCGTCATGTCTGGCTTTTCCGAGGGCAGAGTCCTGCTGTCTCTGCTCACCTCCTGCTCTGCTGGGAAGCTGCTTGCTGCAGTAGGGAGGCGAGCATCAAGCTCCTGTCTTTATACAATCTTGACCCAGTTTTCTCTGGAGCACTGGGAGTCAGCGTGTTTAAGGAGAGCAGTGTCCCTGCCAAGCTTTTCTGTGCCAGCCTGAGCAGCGCCCGGCTCCAGAAAGCCCTGCAAGGGTTTGTCTGTCCTGAGGAGGGCATCGCCTCTCCCAGCCTGGCCTCGGCTCTGGGAGGGCTGGACTGTTGCAAGAAATGCAAGCAAAAATACCACTGTCAGGCAGCTCTGGTGGGGGGGTGTGTGTGTGGAAAAGCAATGGTGAGTGTTTCAGATTGATCTGGTTTGGAAGCACCTGCGACTCACGGGCATGCAGGTGCAGGAGCTTTTTACACAGTCTATAATGTGCCTCCAGCCTCTTTTTTTCCCCACTCAGCTTTCCTGCAATTTCCCTCAGAGGAAAAACTGGGCCTGGCTCATTGCATCTCCATTCAAGTGCTGGGGTGGGTGGCTGTGATGGTGACAAAGCCAGTCCCTGTGTGCTGTGTCCCTGCTTGGGAAACGCTGACTGAACAGGTGCTTGCAGGGCAGGGGGGCTTGCAGGAGGTGACCAGACCCACAGGGAGGGCAGTGACAGGGGGCTCCCACTGTCGCTGCCCTTGGGGTGTGGACGGGAGCAACACCCACTCCAGGATCTCCCTGTGCCAGGTGTTGCAAGGTCCCCTGACCATCCCCTCGTCACCAGGACAGGAGCCACCTTCAAACTCACATGGCCATGACCTTGAAGCCCCTCTGTCTTGTGCAATGCCTTCAGTTTCCCCGTGAACACTGACCTGGGCACCTCTAGGGATGGTGCCAACTCCTGCAGTGGGTGTCCCTGCTTGCAAACTGGTACCAGTCCGGAGGGGAGGGTGGAAAATCCAACAGGGATGAAAGCCCCTGGATATGTTTTTCTGGTGCTATGCAGAGGGGGAGAGCGTGGCAGAGCTGAGGGGGGCTGTGACATATCCAGCACCCCAGTGGTTTCAGGCACTTGCATGTATTGGAGGGGGAAAATACCCTTTGGCACTCTCAAAGTTCAAATATTTAGAATAAATGATGCCTGACCCTTTCTCCCCCTCTTTCCTTGCCTATCTCGCCTTCCTCAGTGCCAGTTCCCAGTAACCCAGGTCCAATAATTCGGTTGTAATAAAATGTGACTGCTGGGGCTATTTTTACGGAGCTGGCACTCATTTGCATGCCGGCTCTGTGTGGGGCCCCAGGCAATCTTTTTTTCCCTCTCCCTTCCCCCTCCCCTTCCCCCCCACTTCCCCCACCCCGCTGGCATCCCTCTGATCAGAAGTGACAACAGAAACACAGCCGTATTTCCCGGAGATTTACCGAGTTAGACGATGAAAGCTCAGAGGAACAGTAACAATAGGAAGGGGGACGAGAAGGAAAGCGGCGGGGGGAAGTTCCTAAACTGATCGCTTTCAAATGTCAGCTCTGCTCTTGAGGGCTCTGGCGGCTCTGGGAGGCAGCCCATGGCTTAGGGAAATGCCAGGAGGCAACTTCCATGTGTATGGAAGGGTCCTGCTCATCCCCTGGGGCTGGAGAGCCACTGCTCCTTCTGGGTGGCTCCATGGGGTTTTATCCTCGACCCCGTGCTGGTGCTGCCTCTCACATCCTTGGGGTGTTGCTGGGTGCTTCTGGGGGTGCTGCCCCTCTTCCTTTGGGTGGTGCATCCTTTGAGCAGACTAGAAGCAGCTCCTGGCGTGGGAGCTCTGGTCTCCCTCATCCTTCTTGGCACTGGAGTATCCCCTGAGCACTGGAGGGTGGAGGGGGAACCAAGCTGGGACATGGCAGGGCCAGTGGCTGAATTTTGTAAGAAATTTGTTCTTTCGTTGCTGCGATTGCTTTCCTTCCAGCCTGAAAAACCCCCTTAGGTTGGGAACCCAACAACCCTGAAGCAGACTTGGGAAATAAGCGCTGCTCTCTGATGCCTGAGGCGTCTTGGAGCAGGGCTTCAAACGCCTCATTTAGAGGTGCCAAGAGGCTCTCTGAGCTGATGCTGTCACCAGACTGCAGATTAGAGGTGGGGAGGCAATTTGTGGGGGTCCTTGATGAGGACTGAGGCCAGGAGCCAGCTGGGGTCGTCAAAATTTGTTGGTAAATGGGGCACTGGGCACACAGTGCTGGGGATTTGGGAGCAAGATGTGATTGCCATGCCCTCTCCTTTCATCCCACGCGTGGGCACCCAGCACCCTCACACCAACTATTTTATCAAGCAGCTCCACCAGTGATGGGGGTCAAGTGGGACCTTCCCATCTGGGGATTTCAATACAGGTGCTTGGTCTCCCCATCCTCACGCCAGTCCTTGCCCCCCACCCACCGCTCCCTCTCTCTCTGTTTCTCTCCTCAGCGCCACTGTCAAGCAACTTGATCACCTGCCAGCCTGTATTGATTTTTGCTTCCCAATCTCCAAGCTGGATGGAAGGAAAAGATTAAAAACAGTTTGTCAGTTTGAAGTTGAATAAGAATTCAGCACAAGGGATATCACAGTGGTTTGGGGGGGTGGAGGTGGAGGGGTCAAGGCCAAAGATGGTGTTGAGGACAGTGTAACCCTTTTGCACCCTCTGCTCCAGTGGTGACCTGATCCAGCACACCTAATGTACTAAAGTGATCTCCCAGCTGCTGGTGGGGCTCTGCCTGCATCCCTTGCCTCTGGGTGTTGTTCTGGGGGTCCTGGTGCCCTGGAAGCCCCTACTGCGGCATCTCTGATGCCTCTCACTCCTTGTCTTCCTGCTGCTCCGCCAGCAGTGCCCAGCCCCGGCACTCCCATCCCCACGTGTCCCTGCTGCTGGTGCCATTAGTATTCATGTGATGGGTCTCCTGCTGTCCTTGTCAAGACTGAGTGGGCAGACTAAGGAAATTTGCCCTTCAAAAAATGAGAATCATTTGAGTCAGGGAAGCTCTTCCCTCGTGCGTGTGGTTTCCTTGCCAGCCCTAGGGATGACGAATGGTTCACAGACGTCCCTGTGCAGCAGAAAAGGGCTGTTTGGTTGAGATTGGGCAGGTTGTGCAGGGTACAAGGAAAGGTTGTGGTTTGGCTGGAGTTGTTGGGCTGTGTGAAGGGGATGGTGTGTCCTTGCCTGGGCTGTGATACTTCATCAAGCAATGGAGGATGATCAGAGGCAAGAGGGAGCCTTGCTGGTTGGTTTCCACACATCCAGGCTCAGGGCTGCACCACTTGCCAAAATTCCCTGGCAGAGCCCCTGAGCCCACAGGGTGGGTCAGGGATGGCAGTTGAGGGCAGGGACACGGTTCCTGCTAATGTCCAGGCAGTCACAAGACTGTGCTGCTGCCGTGGGTGAGAGTTGCTTTTTCCATCATGGCTTTTCCTCTCTCCGCCTCCCTGTTCCTTTAAGGGAAGATGAGAGCTGGAAGCTCAGGAGTCTCAACGCTGCTACTATTTCTGGTCAGTGTCCAGTAAGGATCTGCTGAGATATATTTGCCTACATAAAAAGTAGGGTGGATTTACTTCCATTTATACCTGAAGGTGTATTTCCTTACCTAAATAATAGATGGTTATGTCTTCAGCCAGGCTAAGCTGGCAGAGTTCCTCTAGGGTCAGCAGAGCTGTGCTGGCTGACATCCAGAGGAGAGGACCTGGTCCTTCCAAGAAGGACGTGCAGTAGCTGTGTAGGAGAGGCTGGAAAGGAAGGTGGCCCTGTTCACAGAGGGCTTGAGAGGTCTGTATTGTAGCTCCTGCTCCTGTTCTGGGACACATGGGACTAGTTATCTTAGCCAAAGGTGTGGTCTCCACCTGATGATGGAGGACCACGACTTTTCAATCAATGGGGAAAAACTGGCACCTCCCAGAGTCTCTTCTGGGTGATGTGGGAGGTGGGTCAGCTGCTGGCAGCACACCGTGGTCTTTTGATACTCTGTTTTGCTCTCTAGCTAAATCAAGGTGGTCCTTGGGGCAGCAGTGCTGAGGACAAGCTTTCCCCTGTTCCTGTCTCTTCCCTTCAACCCTCAGATCCAGCACTCACCACCTCCCTGAGGTGATAGGTTCCTGAAGATCTTATTTCCTCCCATACCTCCCCCAAGACAACAGGTCCAGTGAGAGCGATGCCCAGCTGAGGAGCAGGGTTGAGTGCAGACAGAGGAGCCCTGCTTGGTCTGCAGGGCATGGTGTTTTCTGTGACCATCTCAAGGCTTTTAGAGGAAGGGGATTATTCTCATTGCCTGCTGAGCAAACAAGGTGAGAGAGGTGCCTGCTGAGCCTGGTGGATGGGCAGATCTGGTTGCAGGCTCCCAGGGCACAATGGCTCCAAAGCTCTCATTTTCTCTCTGCACGCTGACCTCCAGTCCTGACACACGACACACTCTTGTCCCTGTGTGTGCTCTGAGATGGTATTCCCCACATCTCAGCAACACTCAGAGCATGGGGAAACCTGTGCTGTCTCTGCAGCTGTTACAATGACAGAGGAGCTGATTTATCTTTTGAGTTCCAAACCCCTTCCTTGCCTGGACCCACATTTCCCACCAAGGGGGCTGGTGTGGTGAGTTTCTACAGGGTTGCTCTCTGGGGTGCCCATCAAAGCTGTGTGTGGCTGTGTCCTCCCTTTCCTTCCCTCTTTTCCCAGCGTGGTCCCTTCTGGCAGCATCAGATCTGAGTCCCAAGGAGGCTGTGGCATCTCCTGGGCAGGTGGGAGAGCAAAGGAGAAGTCCTGCGTTTGCCAATACCCCAGCAAGCACATCAATTGATGTGCACTGACAGGTTGAGGGATTCCTTGGCTGAGGGAGCTGCAGGGCATTGTTAGCACACAGTGCTGGTGCCTGGGAAGAGGCAGGTGAACCTGCCACTGGCTTCTGCCAACCACTGCCCCTCTGCATGCAAACCAGGGTGCTGGGGTGGGCTGACTGTTGGTCAGGAATGGCCAAGTGGCATCAGCTGGGGCCAGGCAAAGCTGGGGAAGCAGGGCAGTGAGGTGGTCTGCTGCTTGGCCCTATGCCTGCATCCACACCACAGCATTGGCACCAGGGGTAGGAAAATACCAAAATGCAGCATTTCATCAGGGAGGGTGGCTCATCCTCCCTCTGCTGCTGGCAATCAACAGATAAAGCTGGACCCCAAAAAGCCAGGACTGGCCTTGGTGGATGGACCCCGTGCCTCCCCTTCTCCTCAGGGTGAGAACAAGGTGCTCTCAGGGGGTGGCAGGCAGGAGATGCCAGAACAAGTGAAGCACAAGAGGCTCACAGGGAAAGGTCATGGAGAGTTTTAAGTAGAAATGTCACTGTTGTTCTGTCAAAAGGATAACGGAGCCAAAGCGCATGCGGCCAAGTGGCTGCTGCTGTGGCAGTGGAGACAGGCTCACCGAGCCATGGCTTGCTGGCCGCAGGAAAGGGGCTTGGTCGGGTTAGTCCCCCCCAGCTATCACCTCCCTGGCCTTGCACTCCCTTTTCCTCCCTCTCCTTCTCTCTTTTCCCAGTGCCCCTCTGTGCTCTTTTCCCAGCCTGGTGCATAGGATCTGAGTGCCAAGGCATCCCCTGGGCAGGTGGGAGAGCAGAGGAGTAATGTCGCATTTGCCAATCCCAGTCAGACTGTGCCCAGTTAGGGAAGACGGACTTTTTCTCCATACAAAGCATGGCTAAATGAGCCATTGCCCCTTGCTGCCTTGCTGTGACCATGCTGGTGTCCCTGGGTCACTGGTCTCCTCCCCTGACTGCCAGTGCTTCCCTCCAGCCCTAGGACCCTGTTGCCATCATCCAGTGTGGGTACCTGGAGGGCAGTGAGGAGGGGGCTGCTGAAGCTTGCGCATCCCCTCACCTTTACACAGCCCCAGGGCCCAGGGGTGGGTGGCACAGATGCCAGAGCAAGCCTCTGCCTGCCCCTTTGCTCCATGCATTGGGGCCTCTGTGTGAGGTGGAGATGCCATAATCCCACCAACCCAACAGCAAGGAGAGGATGGGGCTGTGGAGCTGCCACATGGCCAGCACCAGCTCTGGAGCCTGCCTCTGATTCTTTTTTTTTCCCCAGCCTTAATTACTGAATTTCCATATCATCAATTCCCTGCGAGTCAGCACTTGACAGGAAAGGCTGTGGCTACTGTCCTTGCTGCTGCCATCAGAGAGCACCCGCTCCGTCCAGGGGACAGCTCTCAAAACGTTATTTTTATCTCTGTCTCATAAAGCCTGTTCTGTATAAATATATTTTAATTAATTAATAAATGGGATGTAATGAATTCTGGCAGGGTGACATTTGAGCATAAAGCAAGGCTTAAACAGATCCTGACATGTGTTAGCTGGGAAAACACAACACACCCACGTGTGCACCACACACACACACACACACATATATATTCCTTTATTCATTAGGACTGTTACACAATGTAGAGGGAGGTGGGTTAGGAGGGGTCACTTTTGGGAAGTGGAGATGAGAGTCACAAGTGCTGTTTCTGCTGAAAAACCACGTAGGCAGTCCCCTGGGTTGCCTCTGTCCTGAGTTGGAGAGGAGGAGGGAATAGATTGCTTCCTCTCCTGGAGACTGATGAAATGTCTCCAAAGAACAAGGCTTGATGGAAAAGCCTTGTCTCATCCAGCCTGCGCCATCAGCTGTGGAGAACCTGTAGCTGCTGCAAGTTGGAGCAGGGGGACCTGAATTTGTGACAACACCTTGGATAGGGGTCTCATGATCCTGCTGGCTTGGTCACTCTCCAATCCAAGCCAGAAATACAACCTTGTGGTGCCACATTTGCCTGGAGAGGGGGTGATGCTGTGGTGCACTGTAGGGATTTTTTTGTTTCTGTAAAATAATGTTTCACAAAAGAATATAGTACAAGATTGGACAAGGAGTAATGGATTCAAATGGAAAGAGGGGACATTTAGGTTAGATATATGGAAGAAATTCTTTACTGTGAGGGTGGTGAGGCCCTGGAATAGGTTGCCCAGCAAGGCTGTGGCTGTCCCATCCCTGGAAGTGTTCAAGGCCAGGTTGGATAGGGCTTAGAGCAACCTCGTCTACTGGAAGGTGTCCCTGTCCATGGAAGGGAGTTGCAACTAGATAATCTTTCAGGTCCCTTCCAAACCATTCTACAAACACAAATAAAAGGACAGGGCTGTGCTGTGGCTCCCTGCCAGCTCTGCCACACATGGGACCTTCTTATGGATCTGAGGGGTAGAGGAGCACTCCAGCAGTGGTCTTGTTTCAGATCAGGGATTGGAGATTTGAAGAAACAAGGAAGATCCAGCGACTGGTCAGAGTGGTGTTTCTGGCCTGGCTTGGTTCTAGTAGCACCCAATGAGGAGAGCATCCATCAGAAGAGGTAATGTGCTTGCAGGACAAGGTGCAGGAGTTGGAGTGGTGAAAACTTCTCCCCTTTCTTTCTAGTACCTCTGTGTATCTGGAGGCCACCTTCCTGCAGAGATCCAGCAGCAGATCTGCTCTTATAGAGCTGGGATCCAGGTTTTGATTCAAAAGTGGAGAAGTTTCCCAACACCAGTCATTACTGCCTCAGCACAGCTCACTGGAGGAAGAGCAGGGTCTAATGGTGAGTATTTTCCAGTGCCAGATCTTTACAGTAGAAATCTTACCCCCTTTCTAAGTTTGGGAATGGGAATTTATGGCCCAGCTCTGCTGCAGCTCAGGGGAGAACTAGTCAGAAAGTTATATTAGTACCATCACATGTGCTCCAGGGGAAAAGGTTGCAACTACACATATTACTGAGAGTGTGTCTGAAGGTAAATGCGGTGCGGAGGAGTCTTTCAGCAGCACAAAAGTGTTGCCCAAAGACCCATAAGCCTGATAAAGCTTCCTCTGCCCCCCAAGCCCTTGGCAGCCCTCTACTTCCATGCAGCTGCCCTTGGCTATTGCCAGTGATGGTTCCCACTGGCTTTTCCTTCCTCTGCCCAAGCCACTGGCTGTCGGGACACCCAGTGGGCTTTGCTCAACTCTCTGCCTTGGGCTTTTCACTGACTTTGCTCCATCGTGTGTTATCCCAGCATTGTATCTACATCCTGATCTGCCTTTGGGGAATTTTGGGAGATGAAAGGGCACATCCAGGACACTTTGACCTATTATAGTTGCATATGTACATGTATTTGATCAAATAGGAAGGGCATGCTGTTTGCTGTTCAGCTTAGTTATGAGCTTTGGCTGCTGGAAAGATCACATAAAAGTGGATTTGAGGCTGGTCTCCATGTGGGAGGGGGTGAGTGGGTAGAGTGGGGGATTTTGGTGTTTTTCCTCCATGGAATGGGTCAATATTCCTCCCTTCTTCCTCGAGTAGCTAATAATACAGTGGTTGGCTCTCCTTCGCCCAGCAGGGTTATTGTCATCCTTGCTAAAGTTTGACATTTTACACTTTAACTAAGCACAGCCTTAGGCAAGAAGCTGCTAAGAGACAGATTTCCTTATTAAAAGAAGATGTCACCAAAAGAGCAAGTCAACAAATATGCCACTGCCCAGAAACAGCCATGCGACTGGGAGAGCCGAGGAGGGTGACGAGCGGAGCCCGGGTGGGTGATGGGCCATGGAGGGACAGCCTGAGCCATCTGGGGACATGAGATGCCTTCACCCCCTGCTTCATATGCCCCATGCTATAGCACCTACTGCAGTGAGGCTCTGGGGGCCTCACACAGTATGAACTGTCCCCACAGTGGTCTTTTAAGCTGCAGGGGGTTCATCTGGCTGTCTATGTGTGGAGAGTTTCTGAATCTGAAAACATTTTTAAGGGTTTTTCTCAATATTGCAATCACAAAATGCCAGGCACACATAGACAGCTGAAGGCAACTCCTCTTTTTAATTTCTTTTAAATATATAATCTGACCGTGCCTGGTCATGTGCCTTTTTCCTGTGCTGCTGACAATGGGGTTTTTTTTTGCTCCCCTTTATAGAGTTTAAATATAATACACTTAATAGCAGTTAGTGATGTCAGTGCTCTTTGGTACAGCAAATCTCTGGTGTGAGATAATCTTAGTTAATGATCAGCATAAAACAGATAGAGGTCAGTATTTTAGCGTTGCTATAAATCCCACATTTACTGTGATCGAGTCAGAAGGAGATGATCCCATTAACCTTTCCATTGTACTGATAGCATGTGCATCCCACTGTGGTCAGTAAGGGTGGAGGAGCAGTGTGGTTCAGGCCTGTGGACCTGCTGCCATCCTCCTCCTAAGGCTCGTGGTCACTTCTGAGGCTCAGGATGGTGTTCACAGGGTGGGTGCCCCATCTCTCTCTGCAGCCTAATTCAGGGTAACACTGTGTAATGGGAGAGCAGCCTCTGCCAGACTAGGAGAGCATGGAAAGATACTGGCGGCTTTTAGACTCTGCAAGTCCCACACAGGAAAGGGCAGCACAGTGGCCACACAAGCCAGGCACTGGGGTGAGAGGAGTCCCTGTGGTGCCAAAACTCTGGAATGTTTCTGGACTACTGTCCAGTTTGACAGTCTCCATGGATTTTGATGGGGTGGCACAGGGTCTCGCCAGCTGTGAGCCCACCGGTGTGAGTCCATCCGGTGCAGCACTCTGATAATCTGGAGATACAGGCAGGATGGAGAGGAAAAAAATAAGATAAAAATGTCAAAGAAGCATTAAGTAACAAATTGCATAAAAGTAGGAAATGAAATATTTAAAACCTCCTACAGGAACGTTAAATCGGTGACTACTATACTTACGTACACAGACCTTGTTTTCCCTGGATGTCGTCACTGCTCCTCTTGTGAGTGTGATGGGCAGTGCCTGAGGTGAGCCTCACTGATCCAGGGAACCTTGGGGCCCATGAGGAGGGGTCTAGGGGAGGATGGAAGAGACCTGCACAAGGACGGAGGAATGTCCATGAGGGTCCACCACAGGTTCCCTGCAGCACTGCCTCCTTGCAAAGCCTCCCTCCCTGCCTCTCCAGCCCTCTCCCCTCCTAGTCGCTATTAGCAGTGAGGATTTGTCTTACAGTTACTCAAAGACCCAGGGTTTTTCTGCACTTCAAACCACACCTTCTCCCCTATGTCCTTGATTAGTTACCTTGGTTGTAGGGTAGTGCTAATTTGATTAGTGTTAGAAATCAGTGTGGGACTGGAACCTTTTTCCCTGTCTTTCAATTGAATGGATAGAGAGGGCAGAAATAAAGGCTCCCTCGGGTTCTGGTTCATATGTCACCATGAACTGCATTAATGAATCACTGGTCCCAGAGCACATTTGCAGCTTGTTACTAGAGATAATCCTGCACTGTGACCCAATTGCTACTTGGCTGCCCAAGAGGAGATCTTTCTCCAAGGCCCTGAGGAGCAAAGATGGTCTGGGCTGGAAGTCGCCTTCAGCTTTGGAGCTGTAGCTGATGCATTCATTAGAGAGCTTTTTACTGGCTAATGCTTGGCTTTGATATTTTGCTTTGTGTGTTGTTTTGTTTTTTTGTTTTTGTTTTTGTTGTTGTTGTTTGGTTGTTGTTGTTGTTTGGTTAGGGATTTTTTGTCGCTTTTGGGGTTTATTTATTTATTTTATTTATTTATTTTTCTAATGGAGAAAGCTTGGAAAAACAGCCCCAGAAAACTTACTACCATATCCTGTCACAGGATATGTCCCCTGCACTATTGTACAGCCTTGCTGGATGTCTTTTGCCTTTGATCAGCTCATGAAAGTCTCCCCAGTGTTCCCTGGAATGGAGAGGTGGACTTGGCACAGGGAGGAGGACCCCAAGCATGGGAGCGAAATGAGGGCTCCTCTAGCAGGAGAGGTGGTGATGATGCTGAGCTGAGGAGGACATGGGACATGTGAACTCCAGAGAAGCAGCAGTTGCAGCACAGTCACTGAAACTGTCCCTGTCCCCAGGCTATTTTGTTTGGGAGGGACAGACCTGCCATGCCTTGTGGCATATGCCCAAACGAGTGTGCTCTGGTGCCTGAGAGCTGGCAGATAATCCTAGGCAAGTCTGAGTGGTGCGCTTCCTCCCTGCCCTCCAAAAACTAGCCACACACATTCTCTGCAGAAAAGAGACAGTGTTTTCAGCTAAGGCATTTCTAATCCTGTAATTAGATGGTTTTTATCTGTCTCCTTATTTTGCTGGGAAGGATGATGTTATCTCTGTCCCTTGCAGGGAGATCTGTGTGTATTTCCCAGACCTCAGGCTTCTTTGACCTTGAGCAAAGTCACTTCAGCTCTTCTTGCCCCAGTGCCCTGCCTGAGAAAAGAAAAGGGGACACAGACACTTTATTTCACACACTCCTCATCCCGCCTGGCTGACCTACAGACTTCCCATAAACTGCCCGATGCACCTGACCCATGGTAGCTCAGAGCTCAGAGCAAGCTCTTCCAGCCCTGTGACTGCTTCCAGTCACACTCATCAGTAGGGGGAGGGCAAGAAAGTCCTTCTTGGCCTCCAGGGAGGCGACTTGTCAAAGGAGACTTACTCCACCAAAGCCAGAGTACCTGGAAGAGATAAAGGTGTGCAAGCCAAGACTCACTTGTTGGCAGGTAAGTTAATATTTTCTTTCATAAGAAACATCTTTATGATTGTTTTCTCCATACATAACAGCTCAGTGTGACTGCACAGGTCAGGAAAATCACGAGGAGTCAGGAAATATGAGCACCCCTTATTTATTGGAAAGTTTATCTCTATATTTAATATTTGCCAAAGAGGTCTTCGTTAGGCCCACAAGACTGGTATAAAAGGGGAGTTGGAACAGATTTTTTTGCAACCCCAGAGCTAATTTCTCACTCTGTTTTTTTGCTCACCTTGCTCACACACTGGTGCTGCCAAGTGCATTGAGAGCGAAGCCTGCATTCAAGTCAGATCTTTTTTTTATTTCCTGCTTTTGAGCAGGCCAGAATTTATACTGCTTGGGTCTCCTTAAATTAGTCCGAGAGGATTTCATTTTACAGGCCTGCTTGACTGGGATCCTTTTGGCACGATGGGCTCAGCTTTGTATACAACTGAGATTCATATTTTATGTGTGTGTAAAAATCCCAGCCATGAATCTAGCAGCTTAAAACTTCACCTTCATTCTTTACAGCTCAATTCAGAACACTCTGCACATTTCCAGCCACTTGGTCTTGCAGGCGGCTGTGCTACAGGGAAGTGGCAAGTGATGCAGGAGATGGCTCCAAGGGGATGCTTTGCACTCCTTGGTCACCAAATATGGCTTGAGAGAGCCCTGAAAGCCTGTGGCTACAGTTCATTATGACGTCTTATCCCCCTTGGGAGTCCGATTCCAAATCTGAGGTGAGACCAAGGGGATATTCTTGGGAATTAGGATTATGGCAGCAAGCTAAGACTCTGGGGAGCTGGGTTTCATCTGTATCTTTGCTCCATTATGGAATATGTGGAGGACATCTGGAACTGTTGTTCTCCATTGGTGCTTGTAGAAAATACCTTCTGATTGCCTGTGACCCATCAAAGCTGGATTTAGGTGGTGCAGCAACATAGACATTGGTCTGCAAAGTCCAAATACCAAATTCAGGCCAGTTTGAATATCATGGTTGGGACCAGGGAGGTTCTTTGCTGCACAGGGCTGTGAACGGCTGAAAAAATGAAGGTGCTGAGGATATGGAAGGTGGGAAGTACAAGGCAGAGACACTTGGGTGGTCCTGCCTAGGGCTACCCTAAATGCTGCTGGGCTAGTCCCAGCAGATCTGCTTGTTTTGGGCTGAAGGCCGGCTCTGCACAGTCAGACTGTGCCTAGCTAACACCCCCTCCCAAAATGTGGAGCCCTGGGGAACCTCTACCAGAGCAAACAGCAGCTGGACTGTTGCCAGATGCACCTATTACTAAATGGATGGTCCTGGTCCCCGTTTTCCTGCTCTCCTGGTCCTTGGATCCATCCAGAGAGTGTCCTCTGCCTTCCCACTGCACAAGTACAGTGCTACAGCAGGACAGGGCTGGTAGGAGTGGCTCACCTCTGGAATTCTGTGGCACAGCTAAGTGGACGGGGAACACCAATGAACTCAGTGTGAGGATGCCAAAATTGCTTCTGTGTGCAGACAGCAAAGATCTGCGGGGTCTTCTGTGATGCTCCAAGTCTGTCTCTGTATAGGATAATAGGGTGCTGCTCCACAGCTCTTGCTGCCTATATAGGAAGAGATGAGTCCTCATCAGTCATTTTCTTAGAGGTTTTCCTCTTGGCTGTGACTTCCAACAGGGTTCAGCAGAATTAAATTTTAAAGAAGATAGAATTTAAGAATATGGATGTCCAAATGTTGGGTTTTACTTCAGGCTTTTTGGCAGTACCTGGCCTGCATTTGGTTGGCAAGCATGCCTGTGATGCTGTTCTGCCTTCCGGAGCTAGTGTGGTTTGGCTTGGTAGGTGTGAATCCCCTCAGGCTGCCATCAGCCTCGGCAGATTCATCCTGGTCCTGAGAGAGCTGCAAAGGAAACTGGGACAAGAGTGGGAAAGGCATGGGGAGTGAGCATGGGCAGCAGGTCCCTGGCTTTGCCTTGCTTGGTTTAGGATGGCTGTAGCAGGAGCATCCCTGCCATATGCTCTGGGACCAAGTAGCTGATGACCTGGGAGCATTTTCCCACCATAAGTGAATCATGTTTCTGACTTGGTTGTGGCTCCAAAGCACAACCACTCTCTCCCCAACCCATGTTTGGTTTTCCAGTGGTTGAGTTTTATCGAGCAGTTCTTTATTGGATTTATCATGCCAGTTGTTAAAGCTTCCAGCTGCTTAAATTTACTTTCTTGTTTTCTCATTTTCTCATCTGTCTTTTCTGTGTTCTTTACAACAAAATCCACACGGCCCTCTATATCATTAACTCCACGGGCAAGTTAATCAAATTTACTGTCAGGCACAGCTATAGCTGCTGGAATGTTTCTAATTTCTTCAGAGGGGGATATTGGACTTGCAAAGAATCAGACGGTGCCTCCATTTCTGCTGCCTTTCTCCATAATGCGCCCTGTAGTTGCTGCAATTCCCAAGCCAGCTCAGGCTGTCTGTTTCCCACTGTAGTCTCTTCTGTTTCTGCTTTCTTCATGTAACCACCAGTTCAGGCTACATTTTGGGTTTGTATGATTTTCCATGGGTGTCACATCTTGGTTGGGGTGATCCAGAAGACTATCCAAACTAAACACCAACTTTTGTGTGGGAGGGCTAGGAGGTTTACCTAAACCAGAACATCCTTCATGGATATAAAAAGGCTTTCCAGCCCCTGTCCCAGGCCAGCACTTGCAGTGCTGGTGTTGCACAAAGCGCATCACTGAATAATCTCTGTGGTATCCTTGGGAAGTGGGCCACATCACCACCTTGGAGGTTGGGTGGCAGTAAAGATGTTTGTGGACTCTCCAGCCTGTTTATGGGTCACAGTGGGATCTGGAGGTGAAATGGAGACTTGAGTGTCAGGTGCACTTGGCTGCAGCATAACTGTTTGCTGTTCATCTGCCCTCAGCATCCAAAGGCACATTCTGGAGCAAGGACTGGTTTGGGTATTGTGGCAGGCATAGAAGGAGGGACTGCTGCCAAGGGGCAGATCAGAGGCACCTCACGGTGCTGCTGCAGACTGCACATCCCTGGGGTTGGTGTTAGGGGGGAAGTGTGTTCCTGTGCCAAGGCAAAGCTCAATACCAATTTGGGTCATGCTGTTGTGCAAATGGCATGTGCAGCCAAGGCTGGCATGATGCTGTCTCTAAGAAAGATAATTGGGAGACACATGTACCTGAGGCAGCAGGCCAAGAAAAGGTTGCATGTGGAACTCATAGCAACCTTACAGTATCTGAAGGGACCTACAGGGAGCTAGAGAGGGAGTCTTCATCAGGAACTGTAGCAATGGGACAAGCAGTAAGGGGTACAAATTAAAGGGGAGTAAATTTAGGTTATATATTAGAAGGAAATGTTTTTTGGTGGGGGTGTTTAGACACTGGAACAGGTTGCCTAGGGAGGTTGTGGATGCCCCACCCCTGGCAGTTCAAAGTCAGGTTGGATAAGGCCTTGAGCAACCTGGTCTACTGGGAGATGTCCCTGCCCATGGAAGGGGTGTTCGGGACTAGGTGGTCTTTAGGGCCCATTCTAACGCCTTAACATTCTATGATTCTTTAATCAAGCCATGTCTGCAAACACCTTCCACCTTGAGAGCAGGGTGCTGGGACTGTCTGTGCAACGGGGCAGGAGCTGTGTGCCTTAGCTGGGGCTGACCACACTGCCGGACACACACAGCCCTTGGTGACCCAGCTGCCTGTGCCCTGGGACCAGTCCCCCTTGGGCAGCCATCAGTGACTGGTCCCCAAGCCAAGCCTCATCTCTGTGTAAAGAGACTCAAAACCCCTGAGGGAATTCTCTTTAGGTGCGTGGGCTGTGGGTTTTGAGTGGGATTGGGTCACCCGTGCATGTGTGGGAATAAAGTAGCGCTCATGCAGCGAGAACGTGAGACCTTGGTGCATCTCATACGTGTACACGTTTGAGGTGCGAGACAGCTGGCGCGTGTGTTGTAGGAGTGACGTCCAGGGCTCTCCTTCCAAATCACCGGGGAACAGTGGGGAAGGGAGGAGCAGGGGAGGAAGGGGAGAGAAGGGGCTGAGAGCAGGTGAAGGAAGAGGAGGAAGGAGTGAGGGCGGGGGAGCCTGAGAGAGAGGGCAAGGGGAGGAGGGATGGGGAGAGAAGTAAACAGCGATGAAATTGCAGGTAAAAATAAAGCCGAAGAAGCCCAGGTGGAATTCATGCAAAGTCTCCTCATCAACACTGCGACTCCCTCCTGTCACGGGAACTGTCATCCGGGCTCGGCTCGTAATGAAAGGGAAAATATTTTATTCAGATTTATTAATTTGAAAATGAAGCCCGCCTGTCGAGAGGGGGACAGTTCTTCTCAATCTGTCATCGTTGAACCACACGCTCCTGACACCGGGATTCATTTGTCTTGTCGGCTCTGACAGTCGGATTCTCCCAGAGCTGTTCCTGGTGGATCGCCCTGGGATTTTAAACCGGATGAAACACATTCCGACAAGGAACAGCCTCTTTATTAATGCAAATTACATGAGGAGGAAAGAGCGTGAGGGAGGGAGAGAGGGAGGGAGGGTGACGCCAGCAGACGCTCTGGTTCCTCTCCCTGTATCAGTCATTTGTTATTTACATTTATACACATTTTTCAGGTTTAATAAAAGGAGACCGGAATTTTTGGTGACATTTATGGCTGGATTGTTTTAAAAAAAAAAAATGGTACCGTCACCAGAAATGTATGCAAAAATACATATATATACACACACACGAATGCATGTGTGCAAGCTCCATCTCCCATGGGCAGAGCTGGCTTCGGACAGGGCAAGCACATGGGTTTTCCCGTGGTGCAGGAGGGGTGGCTCTGAGCTGGGAAGGAGATGTGTGGCAGTGGCATTGGTCTGGCGAGGCTGGTAAGGTGATGGCAGGGCTGTGACATCTCCCAGCATGTCTGTAGGACCCCTTCTCGGTCCCTGGTGGCAGTGACTGGCTGGAGCAGGGTAGGGAGTGCTGCCTGTGCTGGGGTGTGCATGTGGGGTAGAGGGTGGAGGCAAGGCAGTCCTTTCTGCACCCTTGCGTACATGGGGGATGTCTGGGAGGGATGTCAGTGGTGAGGTTGTGGCTCCTGGGGATCAGCATGAATTCCCAGGGCATGGCTGTCCCTCCAGCCTCAGCTGCTGCTCTTCACCAGGGAAGGTAATGCTCATTAAACATCCACATCTCCCACTACTCTTGTCTCTATCCTATGGGCAACATCAAGGTTTCCAGGGTGGGTTTGCCAAGCATGCCCCTAAGGATCCCAGCTCTGCTAACAGGGCTGGCACCAGCCCCCTCCCCACCCTGAGGTCCCCTCAGCACATCAGTGCAGCATAAAACAAATGCCAGAGCTGGGATTATGGAGGGCCTGAACGTATGTGTCTAATGATGTCTCCGCAGTCTATGGAATGAATATTTAATAGCGCTTGTCAGCAAGATCTTATAGCGGGAGTTCTGTCCTAAAATGCTCGTTAACTCTTGTGATTTCCATGGCAGCCTCAGTGTTTATGGTGGCCTCTTCCTGGTTTGTCACCTCCTCAGGGTCCCTTCCACCATTCTTCCTCACCCACGGCTCAGCAAAGGCCACTGTCACCATCGTCACCCTCAGCAGTCCCATCCGTGGTGAGGACAGAGGTGTGAGGCAGCAGATGAGCAAGTTGGACCTGACAGATGTCCACTCCCTAGGGGCAGGTGGGATCCCCTGGTTTACTGTCCTGAAGTCTCTAAGGCGACTTTTTGTGTCCTGCAGCCCCACATGGATCTGAGACTTTTGGCCACAAATTTCCCCACCCTACTAAAGCTCTGTCAGAGAGACATTCAGGCTTGACTTGAAGGCTGCAAGTGATGGAGAATCTACCACGTCGTTAGGCAAATTGTTCTGCTGGTTAATTAGCTTCACTTTTAATGTGCTTGGAGCAATGAGAACAGTAATTCACGGTAAGAACAGGGACGTGCAGCGAGGGCCTGGAGAGGTGTGGGAGAGGAGGATGGAAAGCCAGAGAAAAAGGACTCAAAATTAGAGCAGAGACATTTTTTAATGAATCTTTAGTCTGTGAGAGGGACAATGAGAATAGAGAGGAGGAAAAAGAAAAGGAAAATGAAATGGAAGAGAAGGAAATATTTCAGAGGGACCAATGTTATTTTTTAATTTGGTTTCAGTTTTGTGAATGCTATTTTTATGACAGAGAACTAAAGAGTAGAAATGACAAAATGCCATTTGGTAACATCCTAGAAATGTACTTTTCCACTTTTCATTCTGAAATGGCAAGTTTTTAAATTAAAGTCTTGGTCCAAAAACTTTTTTTTTTTTTTTTTAATGGGAGCAGGGAGTGGCTTGAACTTCAATGATTGAAACCTTCTCTGATGGTTTTCCCAGAGTCAGTTAGCTCTCTTTGTATTGCCTAGCCCATCCTTGAAATGGGGGCAGGTGCCGGCTTATAGAAGAGCCCATAACAAAAATGTCTTTGTTTCTGCGACTTTCTTTCTCCAGATGGACCCATAAGTTGCTCTGAGAGCAAACTCAGGGTTAATCCTCACTTAAAGGTGCATTAACCAAGCACAGTGGTCACGGATAAAGGTGGGGGCTCGTTGGAGCTGTACCTCATCCATGCTTCCTGGGATCAAGGTCCAGAAACCAGGGTGAATACATTTGGGGAGATACCCCCAGAGCAGCTTACTTGCAGGGGAGAAGGAAGCTGTGTCTAGGTAAATATTTCTGCAGTTGTCACGAGCCGTGAGCACAACTGCACCCAGCTGGCAGTGGTGACAGGGACATGGCCCAAGGACAACCTTGGGAGCACCTTGAGGAGCCACTTGGAGCCCCGGCCCCAGCCCCAGCTCAGTCAGAGCACCTCTAGATACTGCTTTCAAGGACCTTCCCACCTGGTCTACGGGGACTGTCTGAAAAATCACTTCTGTCCTTGAATTCCTATTTCCTTGCAAACCCCGTGGCTAGGGCTCAGCCCTGGTGTAATAGGCACCTGCTTGCAGTAATCTCAACACCCCTCCCCAAACCTACTTATAAAATACTGTACCTTGCACCAATTTTATCTGTGACATTGCATAAAAAAAAAAAATCCATTAAAAGAAATAAAAGCAGGTGCAGCCTGGTGCTGCAAACACTCCTTCACTCTCCTTCTCTCCCCTTCGTTCTCCCTCTCCTTCACTCCCGGTGTTTGCTAGTTTGTATGATTAATTTTATCAATTTTCCTGACCTGCTTTGCCACTGAAATAAATATGACAGCTGCAGTGCTGCCTCAATTCGTTCTCTTGCCAAGTGAGCTGCTGAGATGTGTTTTCTTGTTGATCGCAGACTTTGGTAAATATCAAGTAAATAGACTGAAGAGGATTCATTTCAGCAGCTTGGATTGTCAGGACTTCAGCCCGAGAGCACATCCTTCATCGGGGAGACAAAGGGAGAAGGAAAGCTCCTGTCCCTCCCCAAAAAAGCAATCAAGAAATCCTTGCTGTGCACCAAGCACTGCTAGCCCAACCCATAATTAGCAGTGTCAGCAGATGTCTTGGAGGAGACTCCTAAAGTCTGGGTTCTAAAAAAAAGATCCCTGTGGCCAAGCAGCTACTGCAGTGTGTGTGGGTTGGGGAGGCAGCAGAAACGGGTGATTGGGCAAGACCATCCTAGTCCTTTTCTACATTTCGGAATCATCACTGGAGATGGTCCATTGCCTGGTCTTCCACCGTCTTGATGTTGTGTCCTGTCCCTGTGTGGAAGAGAGATGTCCTGTCTCTCCTTAGCAGAAGGTGGCCCAATGAGCCACGAGGGCACCATGGCTGGTGCTGGTGAGCTGAGCAGGGAGCATTGGGGCCAGGGTGACAACCTGGCAGTGCAACCTGACTTCAAATGAATTGCCTGTGTCTAGGACCTAATTTTTCCAAACTCTTTCTCCTGGTGAACTTAAGCCGGGAGTAAGCTGAAGGCTTCCCACCTTTCAAGGAGTCTCTCCTGGAGATCCCCTTCCCTGGTGAGGCTGTTTGAACACATCTATGGGTGTAGGATCTTAATTGGCACATCCTCCATCCCCATGCAAGCTTCTGAATATGGTTAAAGCAAGTCCCCCAGCCCATGCAGATGTTATAAGTCAGTCCATACCTAGCATGGGAGCATGTGGGGCATTGAATCCCTAAGCAGGGGACTTGGATCCAGACTATTGCTGCCCTTGCACATGGCTTCTCACACACAGTGCCAGTTGCTGCAGGGCTGTGCTGGCATGACAAGGCCCAAGCTCTCTTGAAGTCTAGGGAACTCTCATTGTTGGTTATACATATGGTGTATTGTTATGCACATGGGGAGTTTAAAACATTAGGAGGGAAATTGTTGTGTTAGCATCTCTACCATATGGCCTATTTGGCTGGTGTGGCAGGAGAGAGAAAGAGAACTGAAATATCATTGCTCAGTGTTGGTATTTCAGCCAGCAGTGTCTCCAACTATTGTAATCCTTGCCCTGAGGACCTTTAGGCACCTTTTGGAGAGATGTGGGATCAATGTCAAAGCCTATCTCAAAGCAGCTGCATCTTTCCTATATGGCAACTGTGCTTTGTTTTGGCAGGACTCCCCACAGAGTGCCAGAGCATCCAACCAGACTATAGCAATGAGTACGTGACTTGGGAGTAATTTCTGGAGAAGGTCCTGGTGTTGATATGAACAGGAGTGATGCTGCTGGGGCAGCATTCAAGCGCTGTGCGCTCTGCCCTCCTACACAAGGGATTTTGCTCTGGCTCTTTGGAAGTATTTAAGGCTATGCCTGTGGAAGAAGTAGGCATACTTCCTCAGGCATAGCCTTAAATACTTTCAAAGTAGTGCTGGAGAAGAGTGCTGAGCAGAATTTAATAGTATGGACATTCTTAATAGCATTGTCCAAGCATTCAACTGCCCAAAAGTCTCTCAGTGCTGAGAAAATGCTCTCAGTGTTACCAGCCCCACCTGTGCAAAAGCGTCCAGTGTGCCTCCTTTTCCCCAAGAAATCATGAGGCTTTTTATTGAATTTAATTCAATTCAGGGGCACTGGAGAAAAATCCAGGGGTTGTTTTGTGCCTTTGCAGACTTTAACCTTTGGGTGCAGTTATATATAAGCTTTATTTCTATAAACAAAAGCCTTTTGCTGATTTCTAACAATCCCGCATCTTTAAAGACTCTGTGAGCAAGGAACTCTATATTGAAGGTTTTTCAGTCTAATCAAAGACAAACATTTATTAGTGTTCATGATCTAGTTAACTGGCAAACAGTAATTACCAGGGCAACCCCAAAGCCGAGCCCTCTGTGCACTACAGATTTTAGCAAAGCTGCCTTCAGTCGTCACATACAAACACGGGGACAGAGGGAAAAAATAGAAACTCCCGGTCTCCAAAACCA
The DNA here is from genome assembly GCA_035221455.1 of Xenops minutus. Taxonomy (NCBI): domain Eukaryota; kingdom Metazoa; phylum Chordata; class Aves; order Passeriformes; family Furnariidae; genus Xenops; species Xenops minutus. The sequence continues at coordinate 28,934,007 of JAWWEE010000004.1, read as the reverse complement.
AAGAGAGAATTTGTAAATGTGACCCAGATAAACATGATGCAGGACAGCTTCCTCGAGTCAGCAGACAGCCTCAAACACCTGCTCATGCGACCTCCTCCACCCTGTAGAGGCTGGGTGGCTGCTGCAGCACCCCACTGTCTCCTCAAAACTGCCACAGCTTCCAGCATGGATATGAATTGCTAAGCCAGAGCTCAGCAGCTCGAAACCAGGGGCAGGATGAAGGGGGCACTGTAAAATACCTGTAACCGAATATAAACCTGAAGACATAGGGCTCCCATGCTGCCTCTGCTCCAATTTCTTGCAGATTGACTGTGCTCCCGTAGCTTTACCTTTTGGAATTATTGCATTATTACCATTACTAAGGTGATAATTTTTATTAACGACTTAATGCTGGAAGCTGCAGAGTACAGGATTTTCCATCAGAGGGAAGGTCTAGATGGCTGCAGGGACTCTTCTCTCCTTATCTTTGAGCTCTGATGGACCACTTCCCTAGGCAGTCTGTTCCAGTGCTTGATCACCCTTTCAGTGAAGAATTTTTTCCTAATATCCAATTGAAACTTCCCCTGGAACAACTTGAGGCTCTTTCTTATTTAATCCAGCCAGCCTGGTGCTGCCCAGAGCATGGCCACACAGCCCGGGAGGTGTCCCTGGAGGAGCTTGAGCTCAATGTGCCTGTGCCAGTGGTCTGCAAGGCAGCTCCAAATTTCCCCAGGAACCCTGAGCTCCAGGGATCATTTTTGGCTGTTGGTAGAGCAGCTTAAGTGATGGTAGCACCACAGTGTGGTCCTTCCCAAGAAAACCATGCTTCAGCAGCATTGGTCCTGCTGCCAATCCAACTTGCTGTGATGACCAGCTGGAACTGGGAGCATGAGTGCCTGGGAGCATCACCAGTGAGCAAAGGGCAGCAGCACTCCCCTCCTTCCCGTCAAGATGTTCCAAAGCCTGGCTGCTGTGTTGACTGGGCATATTTTTTTACTGACGCAGATCACCTTGGTCCAGCAAGGAGCTCATGCAGCAGCTGCTCATCATCAATTCAGATACCCCCTCCCCTCTTCTCAAGGACTTCTGAGAGCAAAAGGCTTGTGGCTACAAAGATTTACACCTCCTCGGCAAGGGTTAACCTCATCTGGCAGCCACTATTGTCTCAGGACAAGTTGTCAGTCTGTGAGAACGTGCTGTAATGGATTTGAAGTGGATTGCTTAGCCCACGGAGAGGGTGATGCTGTATTTATTGAATAGACATTAAAAAGAACATTTCTCAATTTCTCAGCACTGAACTCGAGGTCAATGGATCTTTTTGGCACTGACATGCTGAGTCAACTCCTAGCTTAAAGCTTTTAGAAGGACCAGGGTTAGATGAAAGGATTAGACTCCGTCTTTAGCGTTTCCCTGGCAAAATCATTGGGTGCTAAATCATTTATGTTGCTTTGCGGTGCTTTGGTTGGCCTCTCCCTGTTACCTTGGAAAAGAAAAAAAAACACCCATTATTTCCTTTTTTTGGATTGAAATGACACAAGTTGATTATTTCCACTGTGCTGAGGTGGATGCAACATGCATTGGGCTCCTAAGGCCACTGGGCAGCTGCCGAGAGGGCTGCAAAGCCCTTTTCCCTGGAGAAGGAGGTAGCTCTGTGGCAAGATACGGTGCCAGCCCACCCACCTGATGACGAGAGGGCCCGTGGCTCACTGTATGCTAGTGAATTCCTTGTGCACCAGTAAGACAGAATTTTAATAATGACCCAGCGATTGATTAGAGCAGCCCTGACAGCAGGGGCTGGCTTGGTGGTCAGTCTGGAGCTGATGTCCATGGGAAAAATGGGCTTCCCTGTGCCCCTGCCTGTGGGGCAGGCTCCAGGCAGTGCTCCCTGGGTAGCAGGGGGGGTTTGCCTGAGTGCCAGGCAGCAAGTAGAAGCCATCCAAGGAGTTTGGAGTTAAGGGGATGAGGTTATGCTGTGCTCGCAGTTACAGTGGGGTAAGTCTGGAGCGTTGCACTGACTGCAGGAGATGTTTCCATAGATTCCGACCTCCCTGGTGTCACGTACATTGCTACTGTTCCCTGTGGTTTCAGGCAATTTTGTTGTGCATTAGTGTCATACTAAGGGCAGTGCTGGACAGGTGGGTTTAGATGAGCCTGTCTAACCTAAGCAAGCCTTGGGAAAGGCATTTTTGGGAACAGTACCAACCATGAAAATGGTGATGTGTGATGAGAAGCTGCTGCGGTGTTCCTGCTGTGCATCCCTTGTCAATCACGTTGGCTGCTGGGGACAGACATGCTCCTGCATTGATTCCAGTTCCTCTTGGGAGGAGCTGGAAGGACCAGAGTGGATGGAGCAGCATCTCTTCCAGCAGAGGAGGAAGGCAGCCTTCCTCCAAAGCACTACTTGATCTAGGTGGTGTCCCTACCCATGGCAGGGGAGGGTGGACCACACGGCCCTTAAAGGTCTCTTCCAAACACAACCATTCTATGATTCTATGATTCTACCTTCTCCTGCAGCCTTCCTGCTTGCAGCCAGCATATCCCATGCCAGCAGCTCTTTTGTGCTCTGCAGAGCCTCATCCCACAGCCCTTTCTCAGGCCAAATCTCTGTTGCAGCCAGCACTTTCCAGCAGTTTCAGGCCTTCTGGTAGCAGTGCAACAAATAAAATGCAATCCGCCTGTATCATAAAGTCAAATAAAAATGAAACTGAACATCCACTTTGCAGACAGCAAGTACACTGTAAATTTATGAGATCATATCTCGTGGAGGACAGGGTACTTAAGGGGGGAAGGAAGGGGCTGGCAAAAATGGGAGAGAGCGGCCGAGGGGTAGTAAATATGTTTTCAATAATGAAGAGGCCCGATTACCCTCTTTGCAATAAAAACGTGCACAAGGCAGAGCTGCCGTAAAAATTACTCCCGAGCAGCCTGGTGTATTTGCACCTTGTCATCTTGTCAGCTCCATGCAAATTTGCACAGCGCCCGCAGCCGGCGCGGGGCTGCCGAGGATGGTCCTCCCTCCCCAGAAAGGCCATTTCATTGGCAGCCCCCAGCACCCCAGGTCCTGCCCGCCACCCCCTCCCACCCTGCCAAATGCACTGATTTGCCCATAACTGTAGCAACCAGCACAAATGCAGGATGCAGGGATGGCGTGGAGGATCACTGGGGTGCCATGTGTCCTGGGTTTCTCTCCAGCCAGGCGAGGGCAGTGGGGAAAGCACAATGGGATTTGGGATGTAGTTCCTGTGGGCTTTGCAGTGCATGGTTTTGTCCAGCCAGGAGCCCTGGCCACATGGGCAGGTGACATTTCCCTTTTTTGGGTTGCATTGCCCATCCTCCCTGAGGCCAGTGGTACTGCACACTGTCTAGGCCACACCAACAGCACTGGGTGCCATTGAGCATCATGAATTTAAAGCAAAAAATAAAGATTTTGTTTTCTCCCAGCACAAAGCAGAGCAAAGGCTGAGGCCTGAACTCTCTGAAGGTGTTTTTTCAAGAGGTGAGTGTTTAAACCCATTGAAATGAGGGGATATAAACAGCAGAGGAGAAGCTTCAAGTTGTCTGAAAATCAGTCTGAGCTGTCCTCAAATAAACCACTGCTGGGCCCAGAAGAAAGCAATTACACAGGGGCTTAGCTGAGCTGATTTAACAAAGCTGCAGTAATTAAACCTCATACACTTCAGGCTGGGGATTCAGCTCTGAGTGCTATCAGTATCCTGTGTCAGAAGGTAAATCTTTTTGGTATGAGCAGCTGAGAGGATTTAAACCAAGGTAATTTTGCTTTCTTTCTTTCCTGCCTCTTGGCTGAGACATCACCCTTGTGGCTGCTGGTGGGTTTAGCAAGGATTTCTTTTGTGGAGCAAAGCCAGAGCAGAGTAAAACTCCCAGATCCGGTGCTTTCTGCACCAGGACATACAGCCTGGAGCTGCATTATTGGAGGACCTGGCAGGCACCTGACTGCTAAGAACAATTTACTGACTTGATCTGGCAGCTTCAGTGGAAAAAAATCCCATCCTTTGGGGTTCACGACCCCGACTAGAAGCCTGCTGAAGCTAATGGGAGCCTTTCTCTGGCCTTCAATGGGCTTTGAATTGCACTGCTGAGATGGAGCGAAAGCGCTGAGTGTTGGGGCCCTATTAAGGATGGGGATGGCCAGGGATGGGTGCTCCCCCGTGGAGGCAGCCCGGCAGCCTGCTGGGGTGCACGAGCCCTGACCCGCTGCTGGAAGCACCGTCTGCGGGCACTCGGCGTGCCAGCCGTCACCACCGGAGTCATGGGCTTTGAGGATGGAAGAAAGAAATTGTGGTCGTGTAGCTTGACCTCTTCTATTCAAAGTGAGATCAAAGGAGGGCCAAGAAAGAGCAGAGGAGGCTGTTGTGCCCAGTAGCTGAATGGAAGATGAATGGGAGAGGAGTAGGGGGAGCTGGGGGCTTGGGCTTGCAACAAAGCAACAGGATTCAATTAGTGGGAGAAGTTGTATTCTGGAATTGCAGTACTAAAGGGATGCAGCTGGGGCAGGGAAAGCAGGCAGGGGCATCAGGGAGAAGGGATGTTTTCCATGTCAAGGGCGCATGTGTTTGCATGGAGGGACAGGAAACAGGGGGATCAGACTTGCTGGAGGTCTCCAGCTGGTGGTTAAATGGGAAAACACTTGTGGGCCGCCAGCACACCATGTAAAGGAAGCTTTAGTTGAGCAGTTGGCATAATAATTTGGTTAATGTGGGATATCTCTTCCTGAGGAAAGAAGAGTCTTGTGGGTCTGTGGGTGATCATCTCCCTCACCAAGGGTGGGAGTACAGGGAAGAGCCTGTTTCTGATGGTTACTCCTGTAGCAGAAGCTGGCTAGGGATGTGGGAGGTGCCCTGTTAGAGTTGCTGGGAAATGATTGAACCAGTGCTGAGGGGCAGGAGGGAAGAAGGAGGATGCTGGGTCTATGCACAGATGTGGGCACTCCAGCAGCAGTTGATCATGCCCAGGTAAGGCCCCTGGGGAAGCTGATCTTGAGGGAGAAAAAGCTGTTAATGAGAGCCAGTCACAACTGCTTGTGGGCACAGTTCAGACCACGATGTCGCAGGAGAAAAAGGAAAAGGACTCAGATCTGAGAAAGAAACCTGAGGGAAATGAAAAGTAGGTCAGGTCACGAAGATCAAGTACAGAAGTGCAGTGTGTACATGCAGAGACAAGATCAGATAAGCCAAGGCACATGGTGAGATGCAATTAGCAGGGGACATCAAGTGTAACAAGAGATTGCTCTAGCAGTACATCAGCAGTTGCTGGAGGACCACAGAGGTGTTGGTTTGGTACTCAGGGACAGGCAAAGTACTCGGCAGATGATGCCAAAGAAGCAGCATCACATTTGTTTCCCCCTAAGAAGGTCAGCTGTGACCCTAATTAAGTACTAGCGAAAAATACACCTACCTTTAAAAAGGGAGAAAAGTAGGAAAGGGATAATTATGAAGATTTCAGTCTAACTGCAGTTCCCAGAAAAGTACTGGGACATGTAGTCAAAGTTGTGAAAACCTAGGAGAAAACAGGGGTGTAAGAAGAGGTAACATAGGTGGCTTCAAGGGAAATTATGTCAGCCTGGTAGGATATCCTTGCCTTTGCCCAGAGAAGCTGTGGCTGCCCCATCCCTGGAAGTGCTCAAGGCCGGGCTGGATGGAGCTCTGAGCAATCTAATCTAGTGGAAGGCGTCCCTGCCCATGGCAGAGAGTTGGAATGAAGTGATCTTTAAGGTCCCTTCCAACCCAAACCATTCTATGATTCTGTGTAGTAGGTCTCAAGGAAAGAAGGCAACCAGTGAAAGCTGAGCATCCTGGGTTTGGCACAGTGGTCTCATAAGTGTGGAAGAATCATTTACATTAAATGCTAGAGGCTGAAAAAGTGGCCAGAAATTTGAACTCAGGCTTGCACTGAAAGAATTTGTTGAACAAGTGTGCATAGGGCGAGTGATGTCTGGTAATGCTCCATATTTTCATTAGTGGCTTTGGATGGTGGAATGGGGCTACAGTTGTTTCCAGATGACATGAGCCTAGCTGAGTTGGAGAGTAAGACTAGCATGCAAAATAACTCAAATAAATAGGACAAAGAGTCTGAAAAAAGGTATGACTGGTGCAGGGTTGTTTGGGACTTTTAGACACAAGCTTAGTGGATAGTTAGGTCTGGCAAGTGCAGATGAATAGCTGCTGCTCCTGCCTAGGTGAGCAGAATGAGATGATAAACTAAAATACATAAAGGGGAGGTGGCTGAGAGAGAAAGAATATGCTATATAGAGAGAAGAGAAAGTGAGAATGGACATGGGCATGTTAGCTAACTGCTAACAGGACAGGGAAGGTGTCTCAGGTTTGGGAAGGACCAGGGAAAAAAAGGTGAAAAATTCACAGAACATTAAGAAGTGTTCAGCAGGTTGTGCTTTATCTTAAGGCTGCAAAAGCTTGGGCAGGGGGAGCTCTGATGGTTGTTCAAAAAAATATGGTATATGGTTAAGGGATGGAGTTCTTCCCTTACCCACTGCAACCTTGTCAAGCGTAGGCCCATCAGAACTAATGGAGATACTGTTGTGCAAACCCAGGTCTGAAAAGGGAGTGAATGTCCCATTGCAGAAACATTGACAGCCAGCATTGAGAAATATTGAGAGCCCAGGAGATCTGTCCCAAGTTGCCAAGTTATTAAAAAACAGCACTTCATAAATCGTACACCATCCTCTGAAGCTTGTAGAGGTTTCATGAAGCCAAAATGTCCCTGACCAGTGGCTGGTGATGGTGTCTGTGAGCCAGTACTGTCTCAGATGAAAACAGGTTGGAAAATAACTTCAGGAAAATAGCTATTTGTTGTGATATTGAGACTGGCAAACCTTCAGAAGTGTAACTTTGGGCTGCTGATATTAGGCAGAAAAAATTCACCCAGACTCTCTTAAGCCAAAGTACATTGAAGTGAGCAGGGATACCTGTGCCAGATTTATTCATGCAAAGGGAGGGTTTTTTCAGGTTCAGCAGGCAAATGGCCAGTTTATTTGCCCCCCACCCTCCTGTATTTCACAGTGAATAAACCAGGGTCACAGTTTCTGTTTGCAGTGTAGGCTTGTTGTGGCTTTATTTGCCTGTGCCTCATTCCCATGAATTGCAAAGGCATTTTGGAGGAAGAGAACAGCGAAAAGGGTCTTCAAAAGAAGGTGGCAACAGGTTACTGAGGTGGAAGAACAGCTTTGTCATGGGCCACGTTGGCATCTTGACTGTGTCTCTGCTGGGACACCGATCTCCTGCGCAGCCTTGGTGTTTTCCAGTCCCCCTGCCCAAGCAAACAAGGCTTTTGCCTCTCCTTGCAGGGAGGAAAGGGCCTGATGTGAGACCATCCCTTGCTCGTGGTGCACCTGGACCAGAGGGGTCTCAGAAACTTCTTGGCCTTTTGCTTCTTGATATGCTGAGTGGACAGAGCCCCAAACCCGCACCTGTGGGAGAGCCAGGAGAAGCAGTTTTCATCAGGGCACAGCTACGCTTGTTGCAGCGAGAATATATAATTTCAAAGCCTTACAGATCAAATGCAGCTGGGGGGTGGAGCTGCACTTATCTCTCGCCTTGTCCAGGAGTTTGAATAGCAGAAAAAACAATTTGATCATGTTTTTATTGTGCTTCTCCTTCCCCCCGCCCCCTCCTTCTCTCAGGGAGCTATAAACCAGGGATAATCTGTAACTGTCCCAGCCAAATTGTGCTGCCCGGCCACCTGAGCGTCATTACCTGGCCGGGGAAATGCCCTCCCATCTTCCCGGCTTCTCCCGTGCTGCTCGGGGATGCGGGGCGTGTGCCGGCTGCCTTCCCAGGTGGCTGCCGAGTGCGGAGACCCGAGTGTTCCCCGAGGTAATCATCTACTGGGATGCTGACTCGGCCGTCCACAGAGGGAATTAAAAGGATGCTCCTCCACCGGCTCGGGAACTGCGGGAATCCTGTGGCTGTGGCCAAAGGGTGGTGATGGGGGGCGGGGGGAAGTCATGGAGAAGAAACCGGAGGCTGGGAGCCTGTTTGCAAGGAAATTAAACTAAAAATGTGTAGAAAAACAGCCGTGGGGCTTCATTTTCGAAGTCGGAGTGGTATCCAGTAGGTCTGAAAAGCTGTTTTAACACTTGAAGCACTGGCAGACTGCAGAACCTTATTTTCGTTGAAATATTAGTGCTCTTCCCCACCTTCACTATAGCAAAATGAAACGGAAAAGTGACCATTGGCTTGATTCAACCCACCTAAAAACAATTCACAAACACCCAGTGGCGGGCAAAGCATTTTTCTCCCCATTTCTTCTGCCTCTCTCTCCCAAAACATCCATTTTCAATGTTTAACCCGAAGCTGCCTGTTGTGCTGTTAGTGGCAGAGGAGGGGAGGGAAAACCACCACCGAAAACCAAAAACCACAAGAACTTTAAAATCAATACTTTATATTGTCTGTGAAAAAAAAAAGAATTATTTTTTTTTTTTTTTTTTTAAAGCTCAACACTTTTGATGAAAAGATGTCAGCCCTGCCCGGCTACCCGAGGAAGCTCCCTCTACGGGCGATGCTGGGACAGCGTTGCTCCGGCTCCACACCACGTCCTGCGCCAGAATCCCATGGGTCAGCCCCGCATCGTGGGCACTAACGCTGCAGGAACAGCCGGGACTTCCAGACTCTGAAACTTTTACATTAAATCATCTCTTTTATTTTCTTATTCTTTTCTTTCTTTTTTTTTTTTTTTAAATTTCTTTCTTCTATAGAATACGGTTAAGAAATAATCACAAAAATATTTCATTTTAATCCGAAGCAGTAGGATGCTCTGGTAGCACTAGAGGTGGTATCAGAGTGGGTGCAAGGGGCTGTGGAAATGGATGGATCTGCTCAGCCCTGAGCGAAAATTTGCATCTTGTGATGAAAATCCAGGTTATTTGATTAGGAATGTGCTTCTGTATTTCTGCTTTTAAAAGAGATAGGGGTGGGAAAAGCTGAAGCCATTTGCATATCTTGGTGTCCCTGTCCACAGCAGGGGTTTGGAACTTGATCTTTAAGGTCCCTTCCAATCCAGACCATTCTATGATTTTCTTCTCTGCACCTTTGGTTTTACAGCTGTGCTGAAGGCACTGACAGCGCGCTCAACCTTCCTTCCCACCACAGCCATGGTTGGGAACCAACATCTGAGCCTTTACCAGAGCTCTCACCAAGCAGAAGTGGAAGGATAGAGCCCAAAGGTAAGGACACCAGTGGGTCTTCTCCGTGGTTTGCAGGCGGCTCTGGAAATATTTGTGGTGGCTCCAGATGTTCAGTTTGGTTGACCTAAACCAGCTGTTGACTGTTCAGTCAAAATTTAACAGACTCATATGGAATGCACAGAATTCTCCACCTCAGGTGCTAGTGTGAATTTTGTTAGGGCAGCTGTTTGCAAGGTGGTGATGTTGAATTTTAACCTTCTACAAAAGTCTGGAAAATGCTTCTACTCAGCATTGTGATAAAAAGACAAAATTTAAGAGGGGCCATCGGCATGGGCATACAATGCTATAGAGATATTTTCATTCTGAAATATTGGCTAGTCCTTAGAGTAAGTTCAGGATCAAGGGGAGAAGCACTGTGGCTGTGAAATAAAAAATTCCTGCTTATGTGGAAGATTTGGAGTTTGCCAAGGGCAGGAGGTCTGCCACAGCACTTTGCAGTGTGGAGCTGAGGCTCAGCACACTGGAGCAAAACAGTTGGTGTTGGTGGCAGAAGGTTTGGTCTTTCAGAGAAAAGAAAGTGTCAGTTTATAGGTTTGCTGGTTCTGAAGGGAAAAGTTGGTACATTTTCCTGATCTATGGTTATCTTTCTCCAAGTGATGATGTAACAGCATGGGCTGCACCAGAGCTCCTCTCAGAGTAAAGGCTGACTGTCGGCCACTGCAGGATGCAAAATACAGGCTTGAATCTGTGACTACCAATCCAAATCTTCCCCAGGTTCTTGGGGTGTTGAGGGAGGGATGTGGAACCCCAGAACTCTTTTAAAAATGCGTGTCACCTGCTCTGGGGACAGCTCTGCTGTGGCCAGCACATGGCCCTGAAGGTGGCAATGATGGGACAGACAGGAGGGTGTCTGAGCTCAGAGATGTCCCTGACAACTCTTCAAGGCTGAGTTATGTAGAGTCGTCATGTTAACGTACAGCCAGTGAGAAAGATAGGAGAAATACCGCCACACAGAGATCCATATTTTTCCCCACTGAGTAAAATACTGTGTAATTTTATCTAGTTACTATAAAACAGTTTATACTCCTTGTTTATAAAAAAAAAGAGAAAGCCCCCCATATTTCACTTCTGCTACTGACAGGCTATGGAGGAAAAATAGATGGTTTCTTCTGCATTTAATATTTCAAACCAAGTAGACCCAAAAGAAAAGGCAGCAATTAACCACAAGTACCAGCAATGTGTTCCTTGTGTATCTTCTCTCTGGACTTGGCTATGAAGAATCAGTTTAGTATAAACTTATTTACAGGCATGTTAAATCTTTTAGCAATAATTTTCCAAGCTAGGCAGGAAAGCACTGCAGCTGCCACACTCGCCTTTCAGACCACAGACTTCTGAGATGAGACCTGTGTCTCATATTTTGTCAGGATTTAAGTCCTTTACAGGATAGTTAGGAAATGGTTAGCATGTATCTGACTACATGTTGGAGTAAGTTTATACACATACACAGGGAAGTAAACTTTTAAGCCTGGCAGAACCCTAAACAGGGGCCAAATATTAAACAGAGGCATTGACTGTGGTGTGAATTCTCTACCTTTGTGTGCTTGCCCACATAAAGGTGCACATTGCATGTGCAGGGCTATGTATTTTCCTCCTTCCACTGTAAATTCTATATGAGATGTACCCTGTGGCTTCAAGTGACAGAAGGAGAGATACCTGAGCATCATCTTGCCCCCATCTGAATCAGCTTACCGTCACTGCTTGGCCTCTTGCCACCTAAATAGCAGGGCTGTAAGACCAGGATTAGCTGAACCCTCAGCAGGAATCCAGCCGGGACACAGGATTCCTTGCCTGCTGCCTCCTCCCCTGCATAGCCTGCACCCAGGCTGGCAGCATCCTGTGACTAACTCTTCTAGACTGGATTTCTCCAAGGGACGACCAGCGCTTAATTTGGCTGACTCTGCACTCTGCGGGAGCTCTCATCCATGCCAGCTTGAGTCCTAGCAAAAACCCATCATCATTAGTCCTCGAAAGGAACAGCTCAGATATTCTCCACCCCCGTTCCTGCAGGCTGGGCTGTACTGTGCGTTCCCACAGACCGAAATTCCCCTGGTAGGCTCAATTACAGCAATCAGCCTTCATGCTCTTTTCAGTGGCACTGCTGCCTCTGACTCCGTGCGGCCACCATGGTGGGGCCGGGAGCAGCAGCGTTCCCACAGGTGTCGGGGGAGATGTCACGGCTCATCCAGCTACACCAGACCTGCGGGCAGGACTCTCTCTGGTGGATGGGCTTGTCTCTAAGGGGGTTGCCCTAATTGGAGCTGCTTGGGATGTGCCCTGGCTCTGTACTTAAGGAGGTGGTTAGAGCAGAGCACCGAGCACATGCTCTCATTCAGTGAAGGCTCCAGCTTGCAGCAGATTTACTCTGGTGCAAGGCAGAGCTGGGCTGGGGAGGATCTGGCCAGTGTGCATTTCTCTTTGCTAACACTTTGGCAGCCTCTCAATGAACAAACCACTAGAAAACAAATCTGGAGCAGCCCTTGGCTGCGGTGGCCAGACCTCGGCTGTTAACTGGGCTGAAGAGTACCAGCTGCTCTGCTCCTGCCCCAGGGAGGAGAGGCCCTTCTGCCGTGGTCTGGGGACTAGAAACATGCCTGAACCAGCTCCGGCAGACTGAGATGGCTTCTAGATTCCAGCTCTGGATCCAAATCGCAATTTCATGACTTTACATGCTACCTGAACCAACATCTTGGCTGCAAATATCACTCTAAAAGGGCAAATAATATAGTGGTGGCAAACTTTTTTCTGCCCATAGCTCTGTATAGTAGTGACTTTGAGGTGGCTTGGACTTTCCTGGCTGCAGCCAGGACAGTGCTTGCATTTAATTCCCTTTTTCCACCCCTCTGGCAGCAGGGACTGATGGGCAATGTGATCTGCCTGCTTTTGTGCTGCAAGTGGAGAATGTGTGGCTCATGGTGCTTGAGCCCTGGTTGCAAGAGAAGCTGTGCTCAAGGGTGATGAAGCTTCCCTGTCTGGGAATGGGGAGCCAGGATGGCTTTTCCAGCTCTCCCTGCATTGCCTATCTGCCTGGCTTATCCCCACTCCCTGCTGATGCCTGTGGACCCCTTCCCATATGTCCCTGATGCTCTTCTCCTAAGCTTGGCCCTCTGCCCAAAACCTCTAACTTGTGTCTGTCAGGCCTGAGGATGTTGTGGAACTGAGCTGTATGGAGATGGTTTCTGGTTTGGAGGAGCAGCATGTAGGGCAGGTAGTGCTGAAGGCTCCAGTTCCAAGAGAGGCTTGGCGAGGGAGGATGAGGACAGAGCAGGGAATGTGTTATTTTGCCTCTTGCAAGGCATTAATTAACCCTTTCTTGGGAAAATACTGAGCCTGGAAAACCTCTCACTCCCCCTGTGTTTTCTAGTGGTGCCTGTGCAGCAGCAGTGTAATGCTGGTGCTCAAACACCAGCTGTGGTCACACAGGGCTTTGCATCTGCTGGGTGAAAAAAGAGGTATGCCAGTTATAAATGGGAAAGATTTGGTAGATGAAATTTGTTTTCCTATTTTTCTAAATCTTGCTGGTGTTTCATATTTTAAAGAGCATTGCCCAGATTTGCTGTGGGTTGAAAAGTAAGAGAGGAAACTACCTCTGTTGTGCAAAACTTTCTCCATCCTCTTCAAATGGAAAACACTGCTCACAGTGGCTTTGTCCTGTGTTTGCCCTTTGTGCTTGTGGCTGCAGTGGTCTCCAGCCCTCGCTGGCCCATGGGCTGTGATAAGCAGCAGGAAACATTCAGGGTGTTGTAACACCCCTGCCTGTCCCCAGTGGGTGAGGACACAGCCATCCCTGGATGAAAGAGTCCAGGGGCACTGAGCCATGGCAGAGGATAATATTGCAGATGCGTTGCAAAATCTTGCAGGGGAGGGGGGGTTGGCAGAGGAAATGGGTCAGCCTAAATCCTGAGCAGTCCTCAGAAGCATCTCTGAGGGTCCACCATGACCCCAAAGCTGTTGCAGTAGGTGGGTTCATCCCTTGAGCCATTTTCCAAGTGAGCTGGTGCTCAGCTCCCACCCTGCCTCTGTCTCCCACCTCTTTTCTCCTCCTAGGATTCCTCTCCTGAAGCCGCCTCAACCTGCTGTGGCACCTTCTGTCAAACGCTTCACACGTTTGTCACCAAAATGTTTTGGCAGCAGCAGCATCTCTAGGTTTTGACATAATCCCGACAGGAGACTTTCTCAATTATTACTAATGGAACATTATGCTCCTCTTTGGGAACTCCTGCATGAATAAAAAAGGGTCATTAATGACATCTGCGCAGAGCCCGGAAATTATTAGTCAATGCTTATACAGTTTTATTTTATTTTTTTAATTTTTACATATATATTTTCTTAAGCTCCTGGTAATTTCCCATCTTACCTCCCACCCCCTTCTCCAAAGTCTCCCATGCAAACTGGAGCCAAGCTGGGTTATTGTCAATGTTCTTGCATTTGTGCAGGTAAATGCTCTTCCCCTCCCACCCTTCCTTCCCTTTTATTCCCTCTTGGCTTCTTTAAAGATTGTAGCTCTTGTTTCAGTCCCAGGAGATCCCATTGCACCTTTCTCTGGGCTTGATTTTATTGCCAGATGAGCTCAAATACTTCTTGGACTTGAAGAAATCAATATTGCCCTGGTCCTACCAAGGCAGTGGTGGAGAGGGAGCAGTAGGACTGTGTCCCACAGCCTGTGGCCATTGGGGTGGTCTGTCCCCACTCCCTGCAGGATGCTGGTGGTACAAAAGAGGTGCTGGAAGAGGGATTGGAGATGTCTCCAAGTGCCACATAGCATCATGTAACAGGGAAGCTCCGCTTGGATCACTTTAGAGGACTTTCTGGACACCAAACTATTGGGGTCTTTTCTGTCCTTCTGCCAGGTATTCAGTTCCTTCTGCTCAATACCCCTGAAACTGCCCAAAGAAGGCTTTTTCTTTATACTTTTTTCCAGAATGCTGCAGTAATTTGCGGAACTGCACTCTGTCACTGGCCCCTGTGACAGAGCCCTACAGAGATGTGACAAGAAAAAAGGTGCCTCTGCCCTGAGCCGTTTCAAATGGCTCTGCAAGTCACAACCACTGAGGAGGTGACAGGCACAGGGCTGTGCACTGTGGGTTGGAGGCTGCATCTGTCTCATGTCCTGTGTCACTAACAACAGGTGGATTTGAGCCCTGAGCCAGTGGCTGCGCCAGTGGCACGTCCAGCAGGACCAAACTCTGAGGCCATTCCTTTTGCTGCATTGTTGTGCTGGCACATGTGGGGTTAGTTTTTATTCCCAAAAATAAAAATAAGGAAAGGAGAGATTTGGGATGATGGCTGGGCTTTCGGTAGGATCTCTTATGGCATGTGGAAGAGGAGAAAAGCTGACATTTTCATTGACTGAAAGCTGGTTTTTCTTTCCTAGGTTGATGTCAGTCAAATATGCTGCACAGAAGTTGAAGATTGTGTTGGTCCATACCCAGAAGGGAGAATCTCGGTGTCCTGAAGTCATTCTGAGATGTTCATCTCAATGGTGAGTGTCTCTAATGCTGTTTGGTGGGAGAATCTTCCCCAAGCCATCGACTGTGACCAGCAGAGATGTGGTTGCTGTGGGGCTTGACTTGCTCAGCAAGGCACGGGGCACCACCTAGGCGAGGGGTTTGGCCCAGGTGGGAGATGTGACTATTCTCCCTTGGGATGCTTGGGGCCTGGACTCATGGCAGAGCTGTTGCATGTCCCTGGGGAAGGTCAAGCAGGGATTTCCAGCCTCAATTCAAGGGCTGGCACTTGGGGTAAAAGGTCGATGCAGTAACTCTACAAAGAAAACTACTAAACAAGAAATAGACTCCTTTAAAAAAAGAACAACCAACAACGTCCCTTGGAGAAAAGATATTTCAAACCATTTTTGATTTATGACCTACTATAGGATATTGAGACGTTATTTACAATCGATATACACTTCTGCAAGACTCCCGCCGGAGCCATAGACCCCGCCTGTTAGAGTGGAGACTGGTCAGCCTGCTCCACTGGAAGTGCCAGCCATGTCCTGCTGGAACAGGCTATAAAGCTGGATGCAGCTGTATATCTTTCAGAAAATGGACCTGGTTACACATGTCTTTGGGCAGCTGACACAGGGATATAGTTTAGGGCTAAGACAGCAGTTCAGTAGCAGAAATCAGCATTCCTCAACCTTGCCAATAATGAAATCTCTTGCGCAACATAGAGAGCTCCATGGCCTTAAAGGTGCAAAATGGAGTTGTTCACTTGACTTATAATGGAATTGGGCCAATTTTGAAGCAAGCACTGGATTTTATTCTGGGATTTTATCCTTAAAGGGGGATTTGCAAACACTTTAAGGGGTGGTGGGGGGGGGGGAATTCATTCTGCGTAAAATTGCGTCCTGGCCTCATTCCAGTTTGGGTAATTACGTTCTCTTTCTGTAGTGGCTGCAGGACAAAGGGCCATTCATCATGCTCCAAAGTGCTGAAAAAGGCTCCCGTGTTCCACCGGAGAAGTGCCTACATTTGAATCCAAGTGAGAAAGTTTTCTCCCCATGCTCCAGGCCGCTCCGAAGAGTAATGGAGCTTGGCGCTGCTTTAGGATCCTTTTGGGTGAGATAGAGGGGCAAGCACCTTGTCATGCGCTGCTCAGGCTCCAGCGAATCTGGGTAAGTAGGGCGCTCAGCAAAATAGATTCCTTCCAGCCTCCTGTGGCTCGCCTTTCACCCCAAGGACATGCTTGTCTTTGCAGAGTGCTGCTGGAGCTCCAGGGGATCTCTCTGGAGCAGAGGAGCTGGACTCCCTCTCTCCAAACCTCCCATTTTGGAAAGGCCTATAAGCAAGAAACTGGGTCACATCCAGCTGAGCAGGACTCAAGGACTTGGGGTGCATTCAGAAGTGGTGCAGGGGAGACTGCAAGGGCACGGCTGCTCTACCTTCCTTCTCCCAGGTCTCCAAACAGACAGAGAAGAAATATTTGCAACCCTTCCTCCTGCTTTGCAGCTTAGGGAGGGTCATGCTTAAGCAGCAGACCACAATTTTCAGTGGAAGCAATAGAGCACTGGATATTAGGAAGTAATTCTTTACTGTGGGGGTGGTGAGGCACTGGAACAGGCTGTCCAGAGAAGCTTTGGATGCCCCATCCCTGGAAGTGTTCGAGGCCAGGTTGGATGGGGTTTGGAGCAACCTGGGCTAGTGAAAGATGTCCCTGCCCATGGCAGTGCGTCTGGAATGTGATGAACTTTAAGACCCCTTCCAACTCAAACTGCTCTATGACTGTAGGATTCCTGAGCTCCCTGGTAGCTCTATTCGCAGTCACTCTCTGTTGAGGCAGAGTGAGCCCCCACAGTGGCAGCCCAGGTGCTCAGGTAGAGGCCAGTCAAGGTGGTAGCAGCAGGAGCAGCAGTATCTCCACAGGGTGAGGGAGCATGTCTATGTGCCACCCACCAGCTGACCTGCCAGGGAGCATCCTTGGCCTATGTGCCTTGAGAGTGTCCCTTTAAAGCAATTTGTAGACTGTTATCCTGTATCATTAACCTAATTAGTGTAATTGCCGCCATTTATGTAATGAGTATAAATACTGGAGGAATCCCATAATTAGGAGATGTAATTAGGTAATTAATAGATGACATGGTAACAAAAATCCAGGGGAAACTTTGCAAGGTGGACGCTCTGTGTGTGTGTGGCTATTCTGACACACTGGTCTTGTTGGATCTGTTGCAGATGTGCTCCATGGTTGGCTCCAACCTGGAGCCCCTCTATAGTCCATGGGCAATGTAAAGGGACCTTCAGGTCATGTGAGAAGGCTCTTTTGGATCTCTATAGATCTTGCAGAGGGGATCTGGAGAGCCAGGTTTTGCTCAAGGGGAAGAGCAGAGCTGTGGCCATTGCCTTGCCATGCTTTGCTTTTAGATCCTGCGAAAAGCAAGGTGAATTTAGCAGAGGTCTGAGATGTTCCCTGGCCCTAGACTGGAAGGTGGCCTGAAGTCCTGTTTGCCCCATAGTGCTTCTCTGCTACAACCAGTGCTGGAAATAGCATGACAGCCAGCTCTTGCACCAATAGCCTGCCTGACTGGAGGATAAGGAGCCTCAGGGTGCACTCAGCTGCCTGATAAAGTCCCATTTTAGTTCTCCTGTGGGTTTGGCTTAGAAAAGTGATTGGAGCTGGAAATTGTGTTTGTGCTGTGAAGAGCTGATAAAGTTCCTGCTGTGCCTGAGGAGCATTTTTTTAGAGCTTCTTGAGTTGTGAGTGTTTTAGCTGGACCCTTTTTAGTTGTTGAAGTGTTGATTTTTTTTTTCCTGCTGCTTTCTGTTTCTTGCTCCTCAAAGCCTGTTCATGCTTCTAGAGAACTTAATGTCTAGATGTACCTGAAGAAAAGTTGCAGTTAAAGAAAATCTTTTCTTTGGGTTTTTTCTGGTGTGATGTTGTTAGTCATCTGGATTCCTGGTTGGCACCTGCTGGGAGGAATCACTCCCACCAGATTTCAGTACCTGAAAGGGGTCTGCAAGTGAGCTGGAGAGCTACTTTGACAAGGATCTGTAGTGATAGGATAAGGGGAAATGGCTTTAACCTGAAAGAGGGCAGGGTTAAATTAGATATTAGGAAGAAATTCTTGACTGTGAGTGTGGTGAGACACACCATAGGCACACCATAGACACACAGGCTGCCCAGAGAAGCTGTGGATGCCCCATCCCTGGAAGCATTCAAGGCCAGGCTGGACAGGGCTTTGACTCACTTGGTCTAGTGGAAGGTGTCCCTGCCCATTGCAGAGGGATTGGAACAAGATGATCTTTAAGATCTCTCCCAACCCAAACGATTCCATGGTTCTGTGATAAGCCATGAGTATCTTCATGTAGGATGTCTCCTCTGCAGAGGGGCCTGGACTCCTTTCACACCACAGTGACTCATCTACACTGGCTTATTTTGAAGAAGCCATCAACCTTGTGGCCTTTATTCTTGTCCTCTCCCTCTCTCTTTTGGAGTATGTCCTCTCCAAAAGATGAGCTATTTTGCACTCCTTGGAGGAGCATTGCAGTCAGCGAGAAGTGACTCCAAGACCTGCGGCACTGGAAACACCAGCTGGCAGGAGAGGTCAGAGGGGAGCTTGTGCAGAAGTTGGGTGGTCAAAGGCTGCTGAGTCCCCGGGACCAGCAGCTAGAGGGAGATATGACCTCACGCTGAGGGCCAGCCTTGTCTATGCCGTGGATTCCTGTCGTAATGCCAAAGAAAATCCTCTTGCTTTCCAGTGTGCAGGGTCCATGTAATGAACAGCCATAATGCAGACTTCATTACGTAGAATAAGTAATTCTCAAGATTAAGGACTTTTGAAATGGCTCCTGCTGCAATTTATGCCAAAGTATTTCTTAGTCCCTGTCTACCTGGGAAGTTTTATCAGGTGTATCATGATCAGTATATATAGGTCCAGTTACACCAGGAAGGCTCTGTCTAGACGTTTTAATTCCAGTATAAAAAGGGCCTTTTTTCCTTTAGCTTGAATTCACTTGCACATACCCTTCACAAAGTCAGGGAATCATCAGTGGAAGAGCCACCCTGTATATAGTATTATGTTTGAATTCCCACTCTGGACTGCATCAAAAGCTTGTTCTGCCCTGAGGCCAGGAATTTCTCCTCCTGCCATGGCCCTGGCTCATGGATGGGGAAGTGGATTGGTGTTTGGCAGTTGCTTGGCCGGAGGCAGCTCTTTGTGCCCAAAGCAAACACATGGCCTTGCAGGGCACTTACGCAGTTTTTCAGCTTAACCCTGCTTTGCCCTCTCTGCTTCCCATGCTTCCCATCCTCCCACTCCAATGGGATATGTCCCATGGGGCACCATTCACTGAAGTCTTCCCCAGCTGATCCTTTTGTTTTGTCTCAGAAGCTGATTTGGGGATTTGCCCATTGAGACACAAATTTGCAAGAGTCACGTGTTTTGGCTCATTTTCCATGTAGTGATCCCCGAGTCCCAAATCATCCCAGCTTCAAACCTGTTTTGAGGCCTTGCAGAGCCTTGCCCCAGTGGCTTTGCAGAGCTGAGTGGAGGTGCTACACCTCCTACCCTGCAGTCACAGAGGGTGACTTGAGTACTGGCTCTCCAAGTGATGGACTATGAGGAGTATATGCCTCCCCCCACCCTGCACCATCACATGGGTGAGGATCATTGCCATTTCTATATTTTGCCCTTGCCTTTGCCCTCACCAGGCACAGAGAATTGATTTATCCTTGGGCCCATGATCAAACTACCCTAACACAGTCCTACACTGTGAGTGCAGAGCAGTCATACTTTGTCTCTTGCTTTCCTTTTATGATGAAGACCCTTTTTGCTGTGTTTCTGTCTCCCCTTCAAGGTCTAACTCCACCTATGTCCTGCCAAATTTAATTTTGTTCCTGTATTTCTTGATTTCCAGATGTGACTTCCTTCGCTGATCTCTCCCCCACCTCATCTTTTTTCCTTTGTAGTCCTGATGCCAAGGGTGATCATGCTTTTCGTATAAAACATGGTTCCAGGCTCAAAGCCTTGCTTGGATGGTTGTCCTACATGCATTTCACACTCTAACTAAAAAAGAAAAAAAAAGTAATTTAAATTTCCTTCTTGCCTAGCTTTGTGCATCTTTTCTAGTGAGCTTGATTTACTATCTATTAACCTGAAGTTGTCTTCTAGAAATAGCCAGCTGTTCTACAAAGCTGTAGCCAAAGAGGCATCTGAGGAAAGCCTCAGGTGCGGGTAGAGACCTGGGTGTAAGGAGCCTATTGGGAGCAGTTGTCTGGAGGAGGAAGAAGGAGTAAAACTTTAACTGGAAGCAGTGAATTGTGTTTCTCTTTAAGATTTGTCCTGGTTTGAAGCAAAATGGATCCAAGGAAGTCATGTGGTCTGGGTTAGACAAGAAGATCCAAATGTTGTCTGTTTTTTTTCCTCCTATCTATCTCTCTCTACAGATTTGTTGGAAGACAGGTTGCCAGGAGAGTGTTACCAAATAATTATCCTGTGCCTCCTTATAGTAACCTCTGCAAGAAAGTGTTTAGACAGAGAAGCCACGTGAACTAGTCATTAATATCTTATAGGTCAGAGTTACGGATGTTGCATTGTGATGAAGTATGTATTTCTTCCTATTTCCTAGGAAAATGGGCTTGTGAGACAGAGCAAGATTTATGATGATCTTAATTAGTTATTTCCTAGCTTTCAAAATGTTTGGGTTTGAGAGATGACTTGATAGATAATTAACTTGTTGTCAGACAGCGACTTTTAAAATGAAATGTTTGTTCTCAAAATATTATTTATCTCAATACTCATTGTATGCATGCTATAGTACATACAGACTTTATGTATAGATAAATACATGGATATGCATCACTGCAGCTGCAGGAGTTGGGAGCACAGGTTGATGCTGCTGGGGATGGGCATTTTCCCTGGCTCTGCATCAGGCTGAGCAGAGTGCACAAGTTGTCACATGTGGCTGCTCCTCTTGCCATGCTTGTCCTTACCTTCCTGCTGCAAAGGTGACCTGCAGAGGGTCAAGGGACTGGTGTTTTGCCCTGCCCATTCCTGTGTGGCCTAAGGTGAAGGCCAGAGACATTTTCACGGGCTGAGAGAGTTGGGGTTGTTCATCCTGGGGTAGAGAAGGCTTCAGGGAGAGCTTAGAGCACCTCACAGGACCTAATGGGGCTACAAAAGAGCTGGACTTTGGATAAGGGCATGCAGTGACAGGACAAGGGGGTTTGGCTTTAAACTGACAGAAGGCAGGGTTAGAATGGAGACTGGGAAGAAATTCTTCCCTATGAGGGTGGTGGGGTGCTGGCACAATTTGCCCAGAGAAGCTGTGGATGCCCCTTCCTTGGAAGGGCCTTCCAAGGCCAGGTTGAATGGAGCTTGGAGCAAACTGGTCTGGTGGAAGGCGTCCCTGCCCATGGCAAGGGGGACTGGAATGAGATGATCTTTAAAGTGTCTTCCAGCCCAAACCCTTCTGTTTCTGTAAGTTCTCTGAACCAGTAAGTTCCAGGGACATTTGCCAGTAACACGGTGCTTGTTAAGAGGTGGGAGGGGTTGTGAAATTTTTTGCTTAACTTGTAAAGCTTAAATGAAGGGAATTATATCTCTCATTGCTGTATCCCTCAAGGATAGAGAGGGGGTTGGAAAGAACCTTCTGGGAAGGCAGAGGGCAGGATTGCATTGACCCCAAAGGATGCTGGATGTGGTCCCTGAAGGCGTGGCTGCCATGATGCCTTATTGCTGCAAGGAGCAAAGCTGCTGCAGAAGGAAAGAGGTCACCTGGAAGTTGATTTATTTTTTAATTCTTTCTCTTTCTTTTGCATTTTTTCATCAGAGCTTTATAAATAACAGACAAAGTCCCAGGGGAAAAACCTCCCAACCAGCTGCCTATTGCAAATACTCCAGGAAATGGGAGGTGGCGGGGGAAGAGGGAAGGAAGGCTAAATTTGGTGGCTTTTATTTTTAACAGGGGCTATTTCAGTTGGCTTTAAACCCATGTAAAAAAAAAAAAAAAAAGAAAAATTAGAGCCATGGGAAACTTTTGCCAGATCCATAGGAGTCTGTGGAGCCAAGCACTTGCTCCGGCCAGCACGGCACAGACACGGTGTCTATGCCAGTCCCTGCTCCAGGATTTGACAGCTCAGACACTGCCAAGGCCATCGCAGGGACGGGGAGCTCAGGGACAGAGATGAAGTGATATATTTTCAAGGCCTTGCAAGATTTCTCTAGCAAAGCCAAGAGAGGCTCAAAACTTTCCAAAGCAACCAAAGGAGGCATCTGCAAGTCCTTGCTTTTCCACAGGGCTGCTGTAGTTGAGTCCCTGGTGCAGAACAGTAAAGCTTAAGTTAATGAACCCAAACAGCCAAGCAGAAAGAAAACTCCTTCTTTAATTTTGCGTTTTTAAAAAAATTCCATGACGACCCTTCCCCTCCTGACTGGCCCCTGCTAAATCTTGCTGTTTGCAGCACCTGAAGTCAAGGCATATAAAATGTCTTGGCAGCATCCCTCTAACATTCCCCTGGCACTCTTTGGGGAGCAAGGGTGTTAACCTTGGTGTCTTGGCCATGTGCCAGGGTAAGTAATTACATTTGGCCTCTATAAATTAGCCCCCCTGATCGCAGCCAGGGAGCTGTAGCGTCATTTCCTCCAGGCTGTGAGATGCCCGACATGCTCTACCCGGGCACTGGTTGCATCTCAGTGCATGGGCTGGTGTGGAGGACAGGCATGGGGAGCAACGGGGGCTTGCTCATGCTAACACTTTGTTAAATTGCTCTGGAGTTACATGTCTGGTTCCCGATGCTCCTGCTCCAGTGTTCAGGAAGGGAGACTGGAGAGCGCAGAGCTGAGTCGGATCGGGCTCCCTACCCCAACAGGGTGACCTGATAAATTGCCACCAGTCAGCTGAACCTCAGTAACGGCCTCTCGGCTCACAGCTAAAATTAGCTGAAATGGCATGAAGAGAATTGCTGAAACCTCCACGAAAGTGATTTAAGCCGGAGCACGTGACCTTGCATTTGTCACGGGCCAGGGCACACGCAGGCCTGCTGGCACAGCGCAGGTGATGTGCGGGAGCGTGTTATGCCATGGAGGCTCGAGCCATAACTCGGGGTAGCTGGATCGCATGCTCTACCTGTGACCTCGCCCCACTGTTCCTCAGCACTGGCTCAGGTTAACCCCTTCTGCTGGGACCCAGCTTAAAGGGTCTTTAGCAGGTGTCAGGTTACAGCTGGAATGGGCTTTGGAGGGCAGGAAGGGTTAATTTAAGATTAGGAACAATGTGTTGGCCAATTGTGTGCATTTCTCAATGCAGACGCCAAGCTAACCCTTTCCAGAGTGGGCTGAGATGGAGTGTGTCTATATGGAGGATGATAAAGCAAATAGGGTTGGAAGGCCTAACCAGGAGGAGATGTGGTGACACATTCCAGACTTTCTTGTCATTATTCCTTTGAAAGGTCAGCTCTTGGTCTGTGATTTTCGAGACTGGGTACTAATGGCTTTGGGATTGCTGTGCCTCCCCTTCCATGAATCCAAGCTGCTCCAGAGTGGGTGCCCTTCCCAGGCTGGCAGGGCAGGCTGCAGCTCCTGTGGTTGTCTGCGGTGGAGCAGTTCCACCTTTGCATAGCTGTTCTGTGTGTGGGAAAGGATTTCAAGAAACAATTGACCAAATGAAACCTCCGTAATGCTTCTAAATACTCAAACACATTAGACATGCCTGCCCAGCTCAGAGATAAATTAGAGCTATTATCACTAGAGCCCAGACAAACAAACGGAGGGCTCTCTCCAAACAAGCCATTCACTCAAGAGACTGGATTTACAAGGGTCAGGGAAGCAGCATGAGCTGCAGTCACTTGCTTTCTTTGGAATCCTGTTTAAATTGGCCATGTTGACTGGTGCAGAAGCGGGGGAGAAAGCACAGCTCTGCCCTTTGGGATGTGGGGAGTCACCTCTATGCAGGGACTGCAGTGCTGGGACGTCCTAGCTGGCATTTTGCTCTCCCATGTCTTCAGTCAAAGCTGGAAGTCACAGTGTGATCCATTTTGCTTTTCTCCTATGTGATGGTTGGGAGATCAAGGTGTGCAGGAGCACAGCAGGAATGCCAAGGTCGCTTTGCTTTGCCCTTGGATTTTTGTGTCTGCTTCCAAGGAGGGATGGGGAGCCAAGCTGGTGGTAAGGTGGCATTGAGAGAGAGGTCAGTTCAAATCAGCATCTTGGGCATCAAGGAAACTTCCTGAAGGGGTAAATGGAAGCCAGAGCGTGCATTTTAGGCAGGATTTTGCATGGCAGCTAAAGGAAGGAAGAAACACATGCAGGGACAAAGAGGAGTAAAGAAAAAAAGGTGATTATTCTGCTTCCTGGCTGTGTTGGGCAGCCAGTGCTCTGGTGCAGGGTCACCGGCACAGCTTGCCATGGTGTCCAGGAGCACCACTCTGGGGCTGAGCGTGACAGAGGCTGGAACTTGGAGCCTGGCTCAGGCAGGGTGTCTGGAGAAGGGCCATGGTCAGCACAGTTTCAGCTCTTGGCCAGCCCCCCCAGCCAGCCTTGGTGAGACTAAGGGACCCAGGCTGGGCAGAGAGGCTGGGCTGTGAGACAGGTTCTGCAGCACCACAACACTCACTCACTCACCTGGCAGCTCAGGCCAGCAGCACCCACAGAGGCTGTGAGGGTGTTATTCTCTTCTGAAAGATGCTCTTGAACACAAAAACTTGATCCTGAACAAGAGTGTCTCTTTTTGGAAGACATCCAGTCTCCATGCACAACCTCTGACTGATGATGAATTTGCCATTTCCCTTGGTAACCAGACCTGGTGATTAACTACCCTGCCCGCTCAAAATTGTCTTTTATCTCCCATGCAAGGTTCCCTCACTCAGTGTTGTCAACTCCCACTATTTATTTTGGGTTTTGCTGCTTACTGTGCCTTTTACCTGTGAGCCTAAAGAACATGCCAATCTCAGCTATTTTCACTCTGTGGGTATCTGGGATCAAGTCACGACGAAGATTTTCTTTGACTGCTGAGCAGACAGAGCCTTTTCAGTCTTTTGCAGGGTTGAGCACAGGCAGAGTAGAAGCTGTGCTCGCCACTGCCTTGAGCATCTCCCAGTGCGTGGGATTTTATTTAAAGTCCCAGCCTCTGGACTTGTGCCATTACAAGGACCTTCCACTTTTTATTTTGCAGAAACCTGAAAATAATTTTTCAAAGGACAAACAAAAAAAATTTGGTGATTAATTTTTTTTTAATGCATCAAGAGTTTTCTCATGTTTTCGTTTATTGTGAGCAGAAGGGGTGGTAGATGCTGGCTTGGTGAATAATTAACAAAGCTGAGAACTCACTGAGGAGACACCGTGGGCCTTAGGGAGTGTCTCCTTCCATTGTGTGTGATTCTGCAGGCAAGGGAAACACTGACATGAAATTCCCACAGCTCTTCTACCTGCCCAGTACTGGGGTAGGTTTAGTTAATAAGAGTAGCCCATTTGGCCTCTACATCTCTGAATTTCAAGTTTTCATTCTCTGCAGGTTTTTCTGCATTGCTGGGCAGGCTGAAGGGCACAAGTGGCCTCACCATCAGTTCATGCATGTGGAGAGAGATGGAGTTTATTTTACAGCTTCCTTCAAGGGTCAGAGGTCCACTGCGTTGTGTCAACCTCTCTCAGCTGAGCTAACGTGCTTCAGTAATCCCAAGAGTTCAGCTTTCTTTGCCTTCCACTGTGTTTGTCACCCTCCCCGTATCTCCTGGCACTCCTGGTATAAATCAGCAGTGTTTCAAACTAAAACAGCAAGATGCCTTTTTTAAAAATATTGAAATTATGTGTTTCCCCTTCCTTCATTCCTCTCTTTATATTTCTTCCCAGGAAAAATCCTATTTGTGAAGCTGGATCCAGAGCAATAGTAGCTTTGGTGGCCGAACCCCCACTGGTTTTCCGTTGATTTAAAACGTCAGCAAGTCCTACTAATTACAGCCTACCACTCTTAAATTTCTCCAGCCCTTGCAGTGAAGCTCTGCCTCACTCACCATTTCCAGGCTACAAGATTTGAGCACCATTACTCATGATTTCTGCTTCCAAAAGGACTCTGGAGACTGGGAGTTTGGGAGCATTCTCCTAACCCCTGTGGGTTTTGTGCATATGTGTTATCTCTTCTATAAAGGAATCAAGATGGTGGTCAGGCCCTGAAATGCTTGAATATTTATTAAAAAGTAAATACTGCAGCAAACAGGGGTCGATATCTTAAGGGCTGGGAGAAAAAGGGAAGGATGGGTGTGTCCAGTTGTTACACATCTACTGGTTCATATGGCATCGTACAAGGTGAAGGAAAGTTGGTAGCATACACCCGTGGTCATTGTGCTTGCTTCTCAGTTATCATATGAGGCCTAAATGAGGGTGTTGATAAAATATCCCATGATGGACACTTCAGACAGTGGTGACTCGTGTTTTATGAAATGACTCGAGGAGCAGAGGAGGTAAGTTGTTCCATCTGGCCCACCCCAATGAACCAGAGAGAGGATGCTTTGCCTCATCTTTCAGAGGGAGATGCTCGAAGATGCCCAGCTCTGCTCCCGCCCTGGTACCCAGGCACTGAGGGTCAGAGGAGACACTGGTGAGACCTCAGTTCCTTGGAAAATCATCTTGTTTACCTTTTGTGCTGGCGAGGGAGAGGTTTGTGTTTAGAGGTCAGTGAATTGATGAATTAGAAAGCAAAGAATCAAATTAACGTTCATTATTTTCTGAAAAGCAAACGCAGTCTTGGTTTTCATTTATTGCAGAAGCATTTGAGAGATTTTCCCAGCAGAGATCAGAGCTCCAGCTAGTGAAACCCTGTAAGGAGTCCGTGCCTCAGGCAGGAGACAGAAGACAGTGCAAGGAAAACAGGAGCAGTGACTGGTATTTGAGCACGTTTACAGGAGCCAAAAAAGCAGATCTGGGACCGCGGGGCCAGCGCTGGGAACCCCAGGCCATAGAACCGACCTCCTTCCTCCCACAGCAATGCTCTTAACATTGACCAAGACACGATCGTTCATGTGTTGCCCCTGGAGTCAGTGGCTGAGAAGCCCTTTATGAGGCAGCAGAAACACAATGGGCTATTATTTTTAGGCTAGAGCCATTCACACATTTTTCTCTGCAAAGCGGGTACCCTCCCTCTTTGTTGTGTTTAGTTGTTTGTGCTCGCCTACTATTCCCTGCCTATCCGGCATCTAGCAAAATGAGATGCTGATCTTGTCTGGGGAGGTAAAACTGTGCAAATTACCCTCATCTGGAAACCCTTTGGGTCTGAACCTGAGCGCTGCGCTTCTGCTGTGGCTCCGTGTCCGCAGCGGTGGAGCTAATGACCGGAGACTGCAGGGAAGTTTGGACACAGGCTGCAGCCCCGTCCCCCGGTAATGCTCTCCTCAGTGGATTAGGAGAAGCTTCCCTGGCAAACTGGGAAGGAGTCCAAGCTGGGAAGCTGGTGTGATAGGAACTGACAGGGCTGGAAATTTGATTTCTGACTCTTTGTGCGTGCATTTCTTGTGAAAGAAAAAGAGGGAGAGGGAGCCAGGACTACTTTGAATCCTGCAATCATTAAAACCAATTCCACTTTTCCTGCCCCTGCCCACCTCCTGATATGTGTGTGAAACAATCTTTACAGCTACACAGCCATCAGATGGTATCGACCCGGCGGTGGAAATTGCTATTGACTGCTGCTGGTGCTGCTCTCTGCACTTCCGTGGCTTTTAAAGCGACACTCTTCAGGTGATTTCACTTTGCACTTGATACAGCCTGGGAAGCACTGCCTGAAACGGGATGGGCAGGGCATGTGCGGGATGTGTGTGTGCAACAAACATCGTCACTCCCTTTTAGTCGGGGAAAGGGTGTTTGAGCACGTGTGAGGAGATGCTCCTTCAGAAACACTTGCCTAATGGTAAGGTTCAGAAATTTGGTTGGTGTTTTTTGTCTTTAGTCCATCATAAAAGGATTCTTGTATCCCACCACAGTTTTTTCATACCGCAATTCCAGCACCAAGCCGAGACCATTCTTCTATCCCTATGAAGGATATATCCAGTCCTACATCAGCTGAGGACTAGATACAACGATTTCTTGTTTTAAGGTGCACCTCTTTTTCCATATTATTAATTCTCTCTCATATGCTCTGGGTTCCAAAGGAAAAAAAGCAGGAAATAATAGCATTTGCCTTTGATGCAAGTGTTTTGTGCAGCTTAAAGAACTCCTTTTATCACGCATGAGAACAGGGCTCTGGCTCAGATCTGTAAAAATGCACATTTTGTTTCCTCCAAGGCAATTTAACTGATGGTGTTTGGTTATTCCAGTGCCTGGGTTTGGAGTTAGGTGGTGGTGGTGGTGAGGGAAGATGATAAAAAAGCTATGAAAAAGCCAAGGTTAGAGTCTGACCCCCGCTCCAGAGTAAATCTGATACAATGCCATTCTAATAATACTGGCGTCGCTTGGGTTTCTGTGCAGTGAAGGTCCCTGTCCTACCTGCAGGGAAGACCTGGCAAATGCTGTCTTCTTCCAGCACAGGCTGTGATGGTGAAATCTCTCAGGAGCTATTTTCTTTTGGGATGCTACTCCAGGGCTGACAGCAGCACTGTGGCCTCCAGTCCACATGCAGTCCACCTGCCAAGCACTGGCTTGAAGAAGGCAGAATATGCTTTGGGAAGTGACACTTGTGTGGGCAAGAAGTAAAGCAGGGAGCAGCCTGCAGTTGTCTGACCTGTGCTCCAGACTGGGCCAAGCTCGTCTCTCTTACTGAACTGAAGGTGCTGTTACGAAAGGAATGTATGTTGCTCTTTCTCAGAGAGCTCTGTCTTTGCTCCTCCTCCAGTCTTGTGCCTTTGACTTCATCCACGTTGTAGTGCCCAGGAGCAGCAGCTGGCCAGATGTGTCCAGAGTGTGTTCGCAAGGAGTATGCTTTCTTGTTATCTGGAACAGTGGCTGCCTAAAGCTTCCAAGCCAGCCTCTTAGCTCGAATGCAAATAACCACTGCTATTAGCTCTGAGCAGTCCCTGACAGCCTTGATTTCAGGTCACAAGACTGGCAGGCTGCTGAGGTGTCAGGAGACGTGCCTGGCATTTCCCCACTCTCCAGCCCAAGCCCTGGGAACTGCTCACCTTGGTTTACACTGAGTCTTCGTGTTCATGGGATGAGTCTGACCCTTCTCAGCCTGGCTCTTCTCATCTGAATGGGAGGAAGAATTGAAAATAGAAAGGGCTGGATGTTGAGAGCGTGTCTTGGTGGGATGGTTTGCAATCCCAGGCCCCAGTGCTGAGCAGCCTGGGACGGGAGATGGTGCAGGGCTGGGAGGTGTGGTTAACTGGGAGTCAGCAGACCTGCTGGCTGCAGAGCTGTGGGCAGAGCTGAGGGCTTTGCAGTAGAGGCAGTAAGAGGCCTGGCCCACAGGTGGTTGAACATGCCAAACACTGCTCTGCATGCTTGGTTCAGAGCTTTGAGGAGAAGGAATAGGGCACCTTTGGGTGAACATATGGCCCTTTGCTGCTTTTGCATCTGGTGCCAACCCCTGGGGTGGTCACAGGTCAGGCATGTCAGTCAGGAGTGGGGCTGATGACTATAAAACAACCATGTTCCCTGTGGCTTCCTTTATGTCTCCTCTTTTTCCCCTTTGTTCATGGTAGTTTGCATCTCCCAGGACACTGCTCCCATTTCTCTCCTCCCATTCCATCCCCATCTGGCTCCTAGAAGCCCAACACTGCCTATTCCATGGGGACAGGAGGGACCTGGGATGACTGTACTTCTCCTTGTTCCTCCCTGTGCTCTGCCACTGTCTTTCTCTCTGGTATAATTCTTGTATTGCTCCAGAACTAGACTATCCACCTGGGGAAAGAATAATTATCTGGGAGAAGAGGCTGGGCAGCCTGGAACATGGGAGGAATTTCATCTCTTTTGTTTGAGGACAGGGCAATGTGAGTCAAGTGTGGTCTTCCCAGCCTGGACCTTGAACAATACCCACTTGGGACTTGTAAAATTAGAAAGCCAGGTCTTTACTCTGAGTTAAATTGGTACTTCTTGAGCTTTATTAATTTACATCCTTTGAAGACCTTTTCCAGCATGAGACTGGGGGGAAAGCAGCATGTTAGAGTCACTGGTAGCTTTTTGAGAGTTATGTGTCCTTTTGTCTCCCTCACTGCCAGGACCACAGCACCCCAATCTTTTTTCCAGCCCTCTGGCAAATGTCTTCTGTCCCTATTCCTTGGACGCCTTGTCTTTTGTGTTTATTAAATGGAGGCTGGGAAGGTTGAAGATGCTGCTAAACAGGCCAGTGTGGGAGGCTGAAGGCTCATTCCAGAACCATGTCCAGCAGTTCCACCTCTGCCTCAACAGGACCTCCTTCCAAAGCCGCGATCCCAGTGAACCTGACTTTCCATTCTCAGGGCTGTGGCTTTCCTTCCTCAGCCAAACTGATGGAGCCAGTGGACCACGCATGGAATGTGAGTGTTGGTGCCTTTGAGCTCACTGCGAGATGTGAACAGTGTTTGCTCTGCAGGCTTTGCTCTGGTTCAGAGCTGTGGACAAACTGTCCTTTCTGGCTTCCCCTTTGGAGAACAGTGCCTAGGGAGGACAACCTGCTCCCCTAGCCCAGATCCCAGCTCCACATGTCCCACAGTAGCCAGGTGCTGCTGGAGTGTACATGTGTCCTTATCAAACAAGCAACCCTTGATAGTTTCTCTTTCTTCCAGGCTTAACCTGCCTAAGTCTTTTTGGGGTGAGATACGATATGCGACTTGACAGCAATTCGAGGTGAGATTTTTTTCCTCCTGGGAAAGCGTGGTAAGAAATTAAGCTTTGCAGGTTTTCTGCCCAGTCGACCAAGGAAAGAAAAGTCCTTAGTGAACTTGGGCTGGGTCTGGGGACAGGAGAGCTGCTGCTGTGATTTGTGGTTATTCTCTCTGCAGCACTGCCTCCATACTCACAAGTGAGAGGCAAGTGGTTTTGACACCTCTTTATGACCTGGGAACCACAGGGAAGTGGTGGTGACTTGTGTTCTGGAAAGACAAGGTCATCAACAAGGATGGTGCAAGCATCTTTCGTTCGTCCGACCGTACGAGAATCCAAATATTTTCAATTCATAGGAATTAAAGTGAACATCCTAGTTTTAGGCTACTGGCTATTTAAATCTGGGTGCTTCCCAAGGCAGTGTACAATAGAGGGATATTATGGGGAAAGCTGTTGATAAGAGCAATAGTGAAAATGAATGTCTGGTTTCGAACCTATCTGTCCTACAACCTTCAGGGCCTGCCAGGGGACGTGTTTCCTGGGCTGTGAAAAACCAATATGGGACACAATCATATATCAGTGATTATATCGATCATTGTCTCAGACCCATTCAGTCCAAGGACACCAACACCTTTTGGAGAGGAAGTGTTGTTCTTGCTCTGGGAGTCTGGGGAGGGTGTTGAATGCGTGGCAGTGACGGTGTGCGAGGGGATGTGACTCTACTTTAGGGAATGCTGGGTCCATGCTCGAACCAATTAGTAGAATGGAACTGAGCAAAGTACAGAAGGGACCAGGCTGATAATAAGCAAAATGCTCAAATATGGGAAGTTGGGGAAGAAGCCAAATGAAAATGAAATGAAAGGCTAGGGTCCAACTTCAGCAGTTGTGCAGAAAGCATGGGACCGCTGATGATAGGAAGGCCTGCAGGAACAATGGGTCAAACCCCTACGTGGGAGGGACTGAAGGAACCTGTGAACATGCCAAGGGGGGCAGGGGGATTTATCGGAAAGCATTTCAGCAAATTGGCTTACTTACCATCATCAAGACCTAAGTCCCTTACTGTGACCTCTTTGCTCAGTACTTTGTGGTGATGGCCTGTTGAGAGGTGCATGGGATAGTCAGGCTCTGTCTCAGAGGAGCAGCAGTGGTCTCCTTGGCAGACCTTTGCATGGCGGGGATGCTTCTCACCAAATTTACTGCTGTGGAGGGGCTTACAGCACTTGCTCTGTCCCTCAGTTCAGGGCTGATGAGAACTGTCTTTGGGGATAACCTTAAACCCCTCTTTTATGAAGGTTAAATCAGAAACCTGTAGCTGAGCCTCTTCCTGGACAGCCTTTCTTAGTCTTGGAAATCTATGGGAAAACTCAAGGGAGGGAAACCAATTTGTGACTGCAGATGAACTCCATAAAGACCACTTGAAGGTAGATGATGTAATGGAAAACATCCCAAAACCTGTAAGTCTGCATCTGAGACACAAAGAAAGCAATTCTAGATCCCTCTAGTTCACATGAGGCAGCAGGGATTTCTTTCACAGATACTGGGATCAAGGTAGGGATTACATGATCACCTTTGGGTGAGGACCTTGGCTCTTGCCAGCAGGGGTAAGGCTCTTCTTTTGCTTGGTTCTCCATATCCCCATGTGTACAAGAAGGATAGGGATATCCCTTCTTGGTAAATCACCTGAAAACAGACTTGCTGCAAAAGAGAGCCCATCCTGCTGGTGGTAAAGAGGCCCATTTAGAGGGCTGACTTGTCAGAGCTCATGGAGAATCTATGGAATATAGTTATGTCTTTCTACTTCTAATGTGGCTTTCTCCTTATAAAAGTACTGCATGGAATATGAGGCTCACTAGATAAAAGTGAATTTAACAGCTATTTTGTATCCTTTGAGGAACATCAGTACTAGTTGAAGGAAGGAAAAAGACCTTTTTGTTGAGTCTGGAATGGACCTGCTTTTATTGGAGGAGTCTATGACTGCTTTTGTTGCTATTTCTGCTGATAGCTTTTACCTGACTTGCTTTCAAAATCTCTGTTGGATTTTTTTTTTCTGTCTTCAAAAAACTGCATTTCCTTGCTGAAATTCAAGTTTGGGGTCTGGAAAAATGTCCAAAATGATTTTGCAGATGGCTTGCTCTGATGTAAAAGTCCCAGAAATAGGGCACTCTGTAAGGGAAGTCACCTGCTTATTTCCAGGAGGGTAGACAATTCATTTTAAACAATGCCATTTTCTTTTCAATTATAGACGTTTTTGTGGAAAAAAAATTGCAGCAGTCTCTAAGAAAGAGCACGTGATCACAATTAAAGGATGTGCTGTGCTGTATCAGAAGGTAGCATTTAAACAAGGGAAAGCCTGAATATCGGCTATAACTCATTGTAATTATACCATCTATTTCAAACATGTAAATATGTTTGGTAGCACTTACATGTTTATGTCAGCTATTGGGAAAAGACATTTTTCTTTTTGGTAGACTTCTGGTGGTAAGAATTTTGTTTCTTGCATTTGAATAAGTAACAAACAAGTTTAGATATAAATTTTTGTGTGTATAGAACTTGATCCCCGCTCTTGTGCTTGTAGGATTTCACCTCTGTTCAGGTTATTTATAATAATTTCACAAATAGGTAACATTAATAAGCAATGTATTAATTAAGTCATGCATTTTTTCAATAAAATAAACCATGACCACAGTAAAGTCAGTGTGATGAGGGGGATTGAACGTGAGGCTGGGAATGGGGTGACCAGGAATCTATTTCTGTCTCTTTCCACCTTAAATGAGTTCAGTGATATTTAGCTCATTTTGAAAGGGCTTTGAGGTGTCCAGGTTGAGACCCCTCCAGAAGACTCAGGTGCTTTCCTAAAGTCTAACACATAGACCCTGCAAAACCCCGAAGGCTGATTTAACCTGGCATTGGAAGCAAAGCCACATCTCTGCTCAAATTGATGAGAAAACTCCCTTCGCTTCTGGGGACCAGGATCCTTCACCAGGGGAAATCATTCTGAGCCTATTTCCCGTCCCTGTGAAATTTTCTGTCTTATCAAAAGCCAAAGAAGTAAGGAAGAAGGTTAATGACTAAATTGACAAATAAACAATCCATTCAAAGCAGCAACACGACATTTCCTGGAAAATTTAAGGATCTCCTCTGAAAACCAGTTAGGAATGTAAATGCTGCCATGCTCCAACTCAAGGGAGGTTATCTGTATGGAGCTCATTGTGTCATAGGGCCTGAGGCTGGCTGGGAAATAGAAGGGGCTTTGGGTTTTCCATGGAAAAATTTCCTTTAGAGGAAAATTGCAGAAGAGGGAGGAAAATTAATTTGGTCATGGTGAACCAAGAAGGGCATGGCTACAAAGGTGTCTTAGGTAAAGCCTCTTCAATGGTGTGAGGTATGATCTGTACAATGTCTGGCCCTCCAATGTCAGGTTTGGGGCAGCAGAGCAGAGGAGTCCATGATTCTTCTCAGCAAAAGGAAGTGTTTGAGGAGTCCCAGGCCAGGAAACTGCTTCTCATTCCATGGTGGCACAAGCATTGAGTGATGGTGACAGTGGGATGCTTCCCTCACGCTCAGAGAAAGAGAGTGTGCTTGGCCTTCGTTTCCAAGGGCTCCACTTTGCCACAGTAATGATGCATTAACAACAGCTTGATTTTAATTTAATAAATAATAGGAATTATACTACGACAGAGCCAAGATTTTAAACAAGAGACTCCCATAAACATTTTCTTCAGGAATCTGCGATAAACCAAAGATAGCTTTAGACATACTCGGGGGGAGTGGGGACGCCAGACTTGGAAGCTGTCCATCTGCTTCGCCATTGAAACAAAACCACTTTATAATAACCACAGAGGAGAGGAAGCGATGCAGCTTGGCACATACACTTACACTATGTGTGGTGGAAATGTTTATTCTTTATTTCAGAAAGATTTAGTGGGTGTAGAGATAATAGAGCATAGTGCTCACTTGTGTCTTGGGGAAGGAGGGGTGATGGTGTTTGGGTTTTAAGGGAGTCCAGTGTCGGCTCCCATGGGGAATATTTTCGGTAATACCTATTGCAATCTCATGCACTTGGAAGGCAGGAAGAGACAGAGGAATGAAATGTGCTTTTCAGGAGAGGTGTTGTAAAGGCCCCAGGATTAGTTATCTCTGACAGGAAGGATTTTACAGACTCCAGCAGACAGCAGAGGCAGTCCTGGCCATTTCTGCATTGGCATATATAGCTCCTCCAAGGCCCTGTGCTGGGATGCTTCCCTTGGAGCTGCTTGGGTCGCTCTGCCCTGCTCTCTTTGAGATGCTGTGGGGCTGCCTAGGGCCTTGTACCCCTAACCATGCCAGCTCCCCAAAGGGTCTTTTGGCTCCTGCTCTCTCCTGTGTGCTGAGGCATTGCATTGTGGCTTGGAAAAAGGGAAATGATCTTCAAATGACTCAGCAGGGTCAGCAGGCCACTACATCCCATGGTCCCCAATGTCCTTGTCATCCACTGCACTCCCTTTTCCACTGTGAATGTTCAGCTCTGCTGTACTGCTTCTCCTCAGAGCTGCTCAAAATCAAGCCCAAAAGACCCTGGGCTGACCTCTCGAGTGGGAGAGCCCCTGCCAGGCTTTGAGACAGCAAATGTCTAGACTTGGTGTGTGAGCAAGCAAGTAAAGGCATGACTAAGTGTCTGAAAGTTTGGACCTTTGCAGAGGAGTCCCTTGGCTCTTTGTTTCTTGGATGCAGTTCTACTTCCCGTGGAGCCGTGGAGATAAAGGATATTTTTTCTCCCTACTTTTTCCCCCTTTTCAAAAAAGGAAAAAAATATATAGATAACGTTTTGGGTGAGAAAGCAGAAACCCTTGAAAAATCCTGGCAAATCAAGACACATGAAGAATGTGTTGAGTGAAACATTTCAGAGCGACAAAAATCAAAACATCTCACTGGAAAGTGTTTCATTAAAAAGGAAGAGTGGAAGCAAAACAATTGCCTTATGTATTTTTTCTTTCCAAAGAACCTGATGGGTCTTTCCCCAAATGGTGCTGAGGTCAAGGAGCTACATCTTCATGTTAGAAGGGGCCTGGAGCTGGCATCCTGAGAAAGGGACAATCTGATGAAATCATCTGCCATGCAAGAAAATCTTCTATCACCATAACTGTTGTATTTATTCTTTTTTATATGCAAATTTGCAGGCCAGCCCAATCCCAGGGCCATGCCTGCTGACCTACAGTCTTCTGGCTACATGGCCATGTCTGTTGACCTACAGAGTCTTTCTGGCTATATGACAGTCTCGGGTCCCAAGTAACGCAGAAAGGGGCTGTGGAAGTTCTTTCTCTCAAGACTGCTGTGACACATAGACCGTAATGGTGGTCTTGGGACCTCTGCCAGCTGTTCCTGCACTGCTTGGACAGGTGAAGGGCCGTCAGATGTGGGATGTGGCACCACTGGCTTGCGTGATGTGCTTGTGGAGGCTCTGCACGGGTCACGGAAGAAGAAGGAGAGAATCACAGAATCAGTCAAGTTAGAAGGAATGACAGTGGGTCATCTGGTCCAAGATCTAGTGTGAGAAACAGCACCATGAGGAGACACGGGTGGCTGAGGTCAGAGGGAAGAATCTCCCTGGTGGCTGCAGCAGAGCGGGGACCCTGCTCCTTCCTGGGAGAGATGGGGACAGCGTGGGGAGTCAGCACCAGCTGGATGGCAGGGGGGCACTGGGGAGGCAGAGAGGCTGCCTGGGGGCATCAGGGGGCTGAGGGGTGGGGAAGGCGGAGGGATGGGGGAAGGCTGGCTCAAGAGACGTGGAGAAGGATGAGGTGAGATGGAGAAGGCTGAGGTGAGGTGAGGAGCTGAGGGGAAGCTGAGGTGAGACAGAGAAGGCTGAGGGAAGGCTGAGGTGAGATGAGGAAGGCTGAGGAGAGGTTGAGGTGAGATGGAGAAGGCTGAGGTGAGATGGGAAAGGCTGAGGGGAGGCTGAGGTGGGATGGGGAAGGCTGAGGGGAGGCGGGATGTCTGAGGAGGGACTGAGGGCAGATGGGGGGCTGAGGGGAGCTGTGGAGGGCGGGCTGTGGGGGAGCCGCGGGAGCCGCGGTGAGCCCGAGGCCGGCGGGCCGGCTGAGGCTGCGCTGCGGCCTGCGGGGAGCGCGGGCCGGGCCCGAGCGGCGCATGGCGGCCGGCAGGGCCCCCTCAGCCTCATCCCCATCCCCGGTCGGCCCGCCCCCGGCGGCGCCGGGCCCGGCCGCGCTCGGTCGCTTTAAGGCGCGGGCGGGGCGCGGCCCGGTCCCACCTCTGAACCCGGAGATTGACGGGCGAGCGCGCAGGGGGCGGTGCGGCCCGCGGGCCGGCCCTCCCGCTGCCGCCGCCGCCAATGGGGCCGGGGGGGCGGGCGGCGCCGCTGCCCCTTCCTCCCCCCGCCCCCGGGCTCCTCCGTGCCAGTTTGAGGAGTCCGGAGCCGAACAAAAGCAGGCGGCGAGGGCCGGGGCGGTGCGCGCAGGCCCGGCGAGCGGGGGGGCCGAGGCGGCGCCGAGCGCGGCCCCAGGGCGGGGGAAAGTTTGGAGCCCTCCCCGGGGGCGCGGGGGCTCCGGCCGCGGCGGCTCCGGGCGCTGCCATCGCGGGCGGCCGCGGCCACCGCTGCTGCTGCCGCCTTCCCCTCCTCCTCCTGCTGCTCCCCGGGCGCAGCCCCTGCCCCCGGCCCGCCCGCTGCCTCCCCGGCGCGGCGCTGAGCTGCCCTGCTTTTGGAGTCGCCGCCGTTTCCCCTCCCTTCCCCGGAACCCCCCCCTTCTCCCTCCCTCCTCCTTCCCTCCCTCTCTCCTCCCTCCTCCTCCTCCTCCAGCAGCCAAAGGGATTTTTTTCCCCCCTTTCTTTTCTCTCTGTTTTTTTTTTTTCCCCTCCCCTTCTCCCCCCTCCTTCATTTTTTTTCTCCTCCTCCTCCTCTTCCTCCCCGCCGCGGAGCCGGGCGCCAGCGTGAAGGATAAATAAAAAGCGAAGAGGAAGAGGCTGGGGAGGAGGAGGAGGAGGAGGAAGGGGGGGAGGAAAGAAGAAGAAGAAAGCGAGCAAGAAAAGAAAGCGAGGAGGCAGGCGGCCAGCCCAGCCGCGCCGCTCCCGGCAGGCAGGGCAGGGCAGGCAGGGCAGGAGGCGGCGGAGCGCGGCCGGCGATGGATGACCAGCCGCGGCTGATGCACACGCACAGCGGGGTGGGGATGCCGGGGCACCCGGGCCTGTCCCAGCACATGCAGGATGGACCAGGCGGGGCGGAGGGGGAGGCAGGCAGGAAGCAGGACATCGGAGACATCTTACAGCAGATCATGACCATCACGGACCAGAGTTTGGACGAGGCGCAGGCCAGGTAAGGAGAGCGGCGGGGAATGGGGTGGGGTGTTTTTGGGGGGGCGGGGGGGCAGGTGCCGCGAAGTTTCCCCCGCGCCCCGGCCCGGCCTTTGTTGTGCGGCGGGGGAACCGCGGTCCTGCCGCTGCCCCTGCCGCCCGGGGGTGCGGGCAGGGAGCCGAGCAGAAAGGCGACTGCTTCATATCCATCCCTTTTATTCCCCATTCCCCCGCCCCCGCCGCCTCCCAACTTCGCCGGGGTATCGAGGGGTCGCGGCGCCCGCAGACACCTCCCATCCCACTCCTCCATCCCTAAACTCGGCCTAGCTTTTCCCAGCCTATTTGGGCTGGGGGGTGGATGCGGAGGGCGGTGGTGGGTTGGGGCAGGCTCCGCTCCGGGCTCCTCCGAAAGAGCCACCAAGTGCTGCCCCGCTTTTAGGGCCGCTGATGATGTTCTTTCTTAGGGCCCTGTAGTGGTGTTATTTTTCAGGCCGTGTTTCTGCGCTTGGAAGATGCTCGTAGAAGCTTTGCCTTTTTTATTTTTTTTTCCTTCTTAATTGCACGTATATATAGAGAGGAAAAATAAGGATGTAAAAGCCGGTGTCTGAATTGCCCTGAGCTTCAGGGAGTGCAAACCTAATAGGCACCTTCAAAAGCGCTACCAAAAGTTAAAGGAGGGGAAAAAATAATCCCCGAATGAAGGAATTAAGACAAAAAAGTTGTCCTGAATTGCCTAGGGCACGCTTGAAATTTCTTCTGGGCTGCAGAGCTGCTCGGTGTGGTGTCCTTCCCCCTGATATTCATGCCCCGAGCTGGAGCAGATTGCTAGAATACATTGTTCCTGGAAAAACGCTCTGCACAGCCCCAAAACTCGGTTAGGAAGAACTTCTAGGAGGACAAAAGTATCCCCCAAACCTCAGCTTCCATCCTCCCCATCTCCACAGCCTCGATAAAGCTCCCGCTTACCAAAAAGGCTTGTTGTAGGGCTGATCGTATTTTCTTACGTTCTTGCAGGGGCAGAGTATCTGTGAGGAGGAGGAGGAGGAGGAAATCATTCACTTTCTCCCCGGCCAGACCCGGGGCAGTGAGGGGGCCTTCCTTTGGAAAGTTGCAGGAATCATGTGTGTTCCTGAGTGGACAATTTAGTGTAATCAATAATCAGTAAACCCGAAGCAGAACAGAGCTAGGAGAAGGCTTTATGGGTTTGCCTTGCTGGTCTATTTCAGCTGCTTCCTCACAGTACTTTTTTAACAATTGTTTTTCATTCTGAGCTGACAAGCACACCGTGTTTATCAATAATGTTTGGCTTTGCATTTCCTCCTTCCATCATACTATTGCATGGTTATTTTGCTACCTCTTTTTTTTCTTAATTTTTTTTTTAAAATGAAGTTTTGGGAAGATGCAAAGGGCCAGTATTATTTGTAATAGGGCCCCTACAGCATATGTACGTGATTTGCGTATACCCAAATGTCTGCGCCCATCGGGGTGTGCTGATAAGGGAACACTGTGGTTCTGCAAGGGTATATACCTTTGAGAGACTTCATCAGAGATATAAATCTTTTTAACATGTTGTGGGTGGTGGGGTAAGTAGTGTGAATGTTTGCCAGATGTTCACATTGTCTTTCGCGTGTAATTTCAGTTGGTAAACAGAAATCCCGTAACCGGTGCCTGATAGCAAAAGCCCCTTTATCCAGCTGAACCCTTGGCTATAGAGTCGTATGCTAGAGAGAAAAAAAATTGAATCATATTTTTCTTTGCCTCAGTGGGCGCGTGGTGGGTTTTGAAACCAGCCAATTAAAACTAGCCCCCAAAGTCTCTCCTCTAAACCCGCAAGAGCACGGTCAGCTCTGAAATAACAGCAGCTGAAAAGAACAGCGTTGAATAGCATTCCCTCCCCTTCCCAGAAGCAGCCGGCTGTGATTTTTTAATGTGTTTACTGTCCCAATTGTAAAGAATTAAATTTTGACACCTGCAAATAAGCTGGATGTAAGTGGCATGGAGGCAGAGGAATGGGTTTCTCTCTCCATACGTGTGCGTTTCTGTGCTCCAAGTTGGGCGCTGAAATCCCCTGAGTTGACAGCTCTAAGCAGAGGATGATTCTAGTGCTGGGGCAAGGGGGATTTATTTCCCCTCTGCCTCACAGGATGAGCCTAATAAAGCACATGGCCCAGTGTAATATCAGAGGTGGGGGACAGAGAGAGCCCAGTCCTCTCTGTGTATTCAATAAGACAGTTGATCCGAGCTTGGCTGCCAAAAGCTGCTGGTTTCGGCACGGAGATCTCCTGGCTCCCGTGGGCCGTGGGAGCTGCTTGGTGCCAAAGGCAGTTTTCAAGCTATTCCTAAATTAGTGTAATTCATCTCCCTTGTGTTTGTGTAGGTGGCTGTTTGCAGCACTGGGGTGGAGGGGGCTCAAACCTGTCTCCCCCACCTCCAGCACGCACATGCCAGCCGGCATGAATTTGGAAAGTTGTTCCTCGTGGTGACATCCTAACCTCACCCTCCTCTCTTTTCTTTTCTCTCCAGGAAACATGCTTTAAACTGCCACAGGATGAAGCCAGCGCTTTTCAATGTCTTGTGTGAAATCAAAGAAAAAACAGGTAGGAAATCAATGCTGTTGGTTGGTTCTGTGTTATTTTTCTTTTTGCTCTTTGAGGTTTTTATTCCACCAAGTTTGTGCCCCCCCTCCCCCCCCCATGGAGGAGTATTTAAGTGAGGAGAAATAACTCGTCAGTATTTAATGCTTCGGGCGGTGGACTTGCGTGATGCGGTTTGTGTCTGGAGGGGAAAACACTGTGGTTTAATTTCTATTGTATAGCCTTTCTTTATTTATTGCTTTTTCTGTGGAGAAAAAAAATTCAACTCCCTAGCAATGTCTGTCTGAACCTGGTTTCTTCATTAGGACATGGCACTGTGGATGCATACTGTGTGTGGAAGAAATAACCTCAACAAAATGAAATTGTGCAGTTTTATTAGCGTTAGTATTCAGGTAAACGTAAAGGTTTCTTTTTTTTTTTAAAGAAAGGGTTAAAATGCTTTTGTCTGCCAATCATCCAGGCTAGCTCTTGTAAGAGCGAGTTGTCAGTTGCCTTTAGTGAAAGCAATATATTAGATTGTTAGTTACTTTAGGGTACTGTTGTTTTATGGCATGGGGTGTTCTCAGGCTTCTTTAGAAGCTAATGGCATGAGAGCTTTGGTTCTGCTGTTTCCCACTTTCCAGACCTCCTACCATGTACTAACACACTTATAACACATCCCAGGGGGGCTTTTAAATTTTAAAAGCAACAATTAAAAAATAGCAGTCATCAATCAAGGGTGATCTTAAACAACAGATGCTGAGGGAAGGACATTTAGCAACATGCACCACTTATTTATGTATTTGTTGGATTTTCTCTTTTTTATTTTTAAATTGAAAAAAAAAAGGGGGGAAATAATGGAAATTTCGGGAGAGAGCTTATTCATTTCTGCTGTTGGTTTTCTGAGCTGACCAGAGCAGATCTATGAGCTTTTCTATGCCAATCTACCTGCCTTGTTT
Organism: Xenops minutus; assembly: GCA_035221455.1. Classification (NCBI taxonomy): domain Eukaryota; kingdom Metazoa; phylum Chordata; class Aves; order Passeriformes; family Furnariidae; genus Xenops; species Xenops minutus. The sequence continues at coordinate 28,892,841 of JAWWEE010000004.1, read as the reverse complement.
TAGCGCGCTGCAAAGTACTTGACTTGTTTCCCCCCCCCGCCGTCCTCCCCTTTACAACAATGACTGAAACAGTCAATAATTCATATCTAAGCCATATAAGCAAGGGCATGACATGAATGAAAGTGACAATAAATATGATTGCACACCCAGTTGATATACATTGATAGTTACACATAAAAGGGGAACAGCTTCCAGAAACCTGAACTGGGTCTTATTTTTTTTTCCCTTTCTTAAATATATATATATATATATATATAAAACCTTCTAGCATGAGCAGCTGATTGAAAATACAATTACTTGACTCTTGCAATATATATAAAATGACTAAGGGGGCCCTTTGTTAAGCATTGTTTGTGCAGTGTGTAGCCCAGACAAAGCACCTACCGATGGCATTCGGCTCTCTGAAGTCCTCACGGCTGCAGGGCCGGCTCTGACCTTCCCGAGGAGTCCTTCCTTACAGAATTCCTGTAATATCAAGCAGTGGGTTTAGTATGGGAACCTCTGAACAGTTCATGTGTTGTAACACAAGGGAGTCTGCCTGGAAATAAATTTTTTGGGTTTTACAGTGTTTCCTTGTGTGTCTCCACAAAAAAAGGAGCCACCAAATTCCTTTCCCTCTTCTCTCTTTCTTCTTTAATTTTGTGTGAGTCAAAGTGCACGTTTGTCTTTTCTCTGTGTCTAATGCTGTGTGCATTGCCTGTGCAGGGACACTTTTTGCCAGGGTTAGCTGTTTAATCCCAGTTTGGCGTTGCCATCAGTGCAGTGCCAAGTTAGGGGATGGGGAATCTGCTGGAACCAAACTCGGAGGGAAAATCCAGATGACTTCGGAGATGCTGTGAGGTCCCAGCGAGCCAGGGAGGGATGAGAAGCTGTACATAACCACAGTGACTAGGTGGGATAATTCCTGTCTGCTAAGGAAAATGGGAATAGATGGTATAGGGTGAAGCGTGCTGCTGGAAATCAGGATATTCAGGTGTGAAGTAGGGCTGTCTTAGTTTTTTTAAATGCTATTTGTTGCTGTTGTGCCTGGGTTACCTGGCTGCAGGACTGCTCTATGGAGGTCTCCGAAGAGGTTGACTAGAGGTGGCTTTTTTGGAGTATTGTTTATCTACCCTCAGATATGTTTACAGTGAATTCTTTCACTTTGCAAATTCAAAGACCTCCTCCCCTCTCCCCCATCTGCATCCCCAAAAGTCACACTTCGTAAGGAAGCAAACGGCCAGATGGCTTTGGTTTATTTTTATTATTTTTTTTTAATTATTGCTTTGTGGGCCCAATGCTAGGAGGAAGTTTGCCTTGTTTTTTTCTGGGGCCGAGGGTACTGTCTGCTTCTGTTTGCCTACCCCCTTCCTTGTGGCCAGCGGCGTGAAAGTTGAGCCAACTTCTTGCTTCCCACTTTCCATTTAGCTTCCCAGATTTTTGCATATGTCACGTTTGAAATCCTGGTGATTGTTTGTGGTCACTGGTGGGTGTTTGAATGTGCTTGTGTACATCTTCCCCCCGGCGTTATGATGTGCAGAAATGTGCGTTCAGTTACCCCGCTGCCTGATTTAAGTGACTCCAGAGCCTTACGGAGACTTTACCACCATCTCTTGCAACATTATGGCTAATATTTCATAGTGTTAACCTTGTCTTGAGCAAACCCAAAGTGTCCATAAAGTTCTTAGAAAAAGAGGTCGTCTGTATTGACCAAAGAGTTCCCTTTTGCATTTGGGCTCTTCAATTATTTTAAAGAATTTATAAACACTTTAAAAAAAATAATAGTGATTAAAAAAAAAAGCTCAGTAGGTTGTCTTTTGCCTGGAGATTGCTGCTTTTGAGGTGATGTCTGCTTAAAAGTAATAAAAGTTGAGAGATGTGATGCAAGCAGGAGTATATGGGGGCAAAAAAATTACCGCTTAAATATACATCGAAGTTGTCAGCATTCATTTGGTGTGTTTTCACTTGCTGTTGGTCGCTTTGTTGCAAGGGAAGGGGCAGGACTGCCTTCAAATGGCTGGCTGGCTTTTTGGAATAATAATTATGGAAATGGGAGGCATTGTTGTCCTAAATACAATTGATTCCTCCGTCAATAGGGATTGAAATCGGAAATTGCATTGCTGATTTATAAAAAGTTTCAAAGCAGGGATAGGGGCTCTGTCTTTATGGCTTCCCCCCCCTTGTTTTTTTCTCTCCCTTGGTATTTTTTTTTTTTAAGCTGTTCTCTACATGAGCAGAATAGCTAAGCAGAAGAATCAGGCAAGGCATACGCAGACGTGGGGTCCTTGGATGGCAAACTGGAAAATATCTGCTGTCAAAATGCAGCAGCATCTATTTCAGCTGTGAGCCTTTCCCAACTCCCATCTCGTTCGGCGGGGACCGGTGGGGAGAGGCTGAGCACAGGATATATGACCATTTAATCTGATTCCTCCTCCTTAAGAGCTTTTCCCATCGTTTCACTTTCTCTGCTCATTTGGGGGAGGTGAGGGCATCGAATTCTACTTCTTAAAAAGGCCCTGACTTTGTATTAGAAATCCCATGATTTTTATTTTCTTCACCTTCTCTGTTGAAATAATTCAGAATTAAAGGAAAAATGTACATGGCACCAATAGGGGGGAGATTTACGAAGTGGAATATTTAGAGACAGCACTGATTAGCAGTGCAGTTGTTGTTAAATGATGGGTTTGTTGTCCCATTTTTTTCTTTTAATTTTAGAACACAATAGCTATATAAGGTGCCTCTTAGCTACCTTTCCTTGTGCATTATCTTCACCAAACTTAACTCAAATCAGATCTTTGGAGGAGGTAGGATTTTTTCCCCTTCTTTTCTTCCTTAACACCCCTTTGTTCTCTCCAGCTCTGTGTTCAATTAACACCCCCATCGCAGAACTGTAGTGTCTTTTTTTTTAATGTCTGTTACTGTATTTCACTTCTGACACCTCTCTTATTATTCTTGCCTGCTATTTCTCTTTAATATAGCAATTATGATATGGGGTTTCTTTTTCTTCCCCCCTCCCCTCTCTTCCCTGCCCCCCAACTAAAATCCCACGAAGAGCAGCACGGGCAGAAGAGGGGCAGGCACAGTGTGCACAGCACTGGTGTTTCTGGGGTGCAGGGCAGAGCTGTAAGCAGGGTATGCTGGTGAGCCTAGCACCCCTTGGCTGAAGTATTTCTCAGGGAAGGATGGGGCAGCTTGCTTCCCTTCTCCTCCAGCCCTTCTCCAGGGTATCAAACCCTGCCCTTCTTTTTATTCTGTTTCCACCAAGGAGGAGGTTTCCCAAGGTGCAGGAGAGAGTTCAACACCCCGATTTGAATTTCAATGCAATTCTTGCACTTAAGGCATCATTCTGCCTCTGCGAAAGCTCATCATGAAATTTGTGCTCCAGCCCCACAGGACTGGGGACCCCGCTCAGCTTTCGGCAGGTCCAGCCCTCACCCGGCTGCTCTCCCTCGTGCCCTTCAAAGGGGAGGAAGCCTTTTCTTTGCTATTTGTCATTACTATTTTTTTTCTTCTTCCAGTTGAAAGGCTTTGAAGGCAAAAGTGATGCTTCTCTCTCCCAGCCAGGCAGAGGCTGCAGGGTCCCTGGTGTGGCTGCCTCGGGGGGAAGTGAAACATTTTGGGAGAGCAGGGCCTCCAGCTGACCCACACTGCCCAAGGAAGCCTCTCTGTAGCTCACAATTAAATTGCTTCCAGAAACCTGCTGTCTTCAAGGGATAGAAGGGGAGGAAATGTGCAAGGGGCCAGAAGATAGGGATGGTTTAGGAGACCTTGGCTTGGTTGAGGGCTGTATTACCACAAGAGGAATGGTCACCTCTGGGACTGGCTGGGAGAGGATGGAAACCAGTCACCCTGATGGGAAGGGGGCTGTGTCCCAATAGGTCCTGGTGGCTGGAAGGTGCAGGGTTATCATGGCTGGACCTGTCACTGCAGTGAGTCCTTTTTCTGGGCTTTTATCTTCCAGTGTGGAGTTGCCTGTCAGGGATGTGCTGGGGATGGATGGCTTTGGAGGAGTATGCTTGCAGACAGACTTCTCTTTCTTTCTTTATAATTTCATGTTTTCCTCCTCTCCCCTGGTAGCATGTGGCTGGAGCTCTTTGAATGGAGCAGGCTTAATTAGTTTAATCAAAATTGGCCTCCTGCAATCCTCCAGGGGAGTAGGTGGGAAGAATGGGGCTGCCAGTGGCCTCTTCCTCCCCCTTGGCCCTGCCATCAAAGTGGAGAAACCAGGCCTGGCACACATGCATCGTTCCTGATCTTGAGCTCCCCACAATTTGGGGAGTACAGGAGCCAACCTGTTTACTTTTATTTTGAGGCTTGGTTTCTGTGGGTGCCTGATGTTGAGTAAACTTTGCTGTGATTGTAGCAGAGCAGGAGGATGCTCTTGGAGGCTCTGCTCTGTTCCATTGCTCCCTGCCCTGTCTGTTTGCTCCTGGGGGCTGGGCAAGCCAGTCCTCCAGCTCTTGGTCCCAAGCTCCCAAGTTTCCTAGCCTTTGCTTGCACTGGCCTGCCTGTATTTTGGGTAGTGGTGGCTCTTGGGTGTGTGTGTCTGGGGAAGGAGGGTGCCGGGAAGGTGTCGTGCCGGCAGCCCACTCTTCGGACGCTGCCTGCTGACAGCACCAGACAGGTCATGGAGGAGAAGGGATCTTCGTGTTCAATTACTGCATGCCGGAAAAATATCTGTGTTAACCAGATGTGGGCATAAATAGCAGCTAACCAGAGCATCCTCTTATGTGAATGCTGTATGTCTGCCCTGCTGCCACGGGTCTCTCTCCAGTCCATCTCCCTTTGCCTCTGTGTGATCTTGGCAGCAGTCAGTGTTGTGGGTGAGTCCAGGGAAGGAGATCTTGTTATCAGGCCTTGTAGCTTCAAACGAGAAACTCAGAAGATCTTTCAGGCCTAAATTTCTCCTGGGAAAAACAGTCCAAGTTCCCTTATTTGAGACCTGCAGAGGGATTTCCCACTTGGAGCGCTGACTGTCTGTGAGCAGAGCTTTTCTAAATGCTCTCAAATGTGAGATTTATTCCTGTTAGCAGGCTTGTGCTGGCCCTGGGTTTGAGGGCAGTGGTTGTAAACAAAACGCAGAGAAACTCTGAGACAATTTCATCATGGCTTTTTTCTTTTTTTTTTTTCCCCACCCCGTCACAAGGAAATTACTGCATGCAGCAATCCTTGAGGGGAGTAGGGTGGTGGTTTAAACACAAATGGGTTTGTTTGCAGTGAGATACAGTAGGCTGTGCTGCTGCTGGTGCTGCTGAATCAGAGCTGGGGATTTTAGCGGGTGGAAGGGAGGAAAGACAGGATTCTTTCCCTACCTTTGGTTTTGGCACTTCCCTTCTGAGTTCCTCCTTTAGTCCAGGAGCTGCCGCCTTCTCTGCTAATGAAGCTCTGCAAAGGGTTTTGTGATCTCTTGGAAATCTACTGGGATGCATTTTACTACTATTTTTTTTCCTTTCTGTGCTTGAAATTGGGGTGCTTTGGGAGGCAGGAGAGCCTGTCTTGTTTGCCCTGTGCACTACAGGGCTGGTTTGCAGTTTATGCAAAATGCCAGATACCCAGTAGGAGCAGAGGGTGTTTGCCTCTGAAGGTGTTTTATTTTCTTTTTTTCACCTTTTTTATTATTTTAATTTTCTTTTCTTCCTGCTTTGCATTCCCATGACAGTTTTCCTATACAGTGAGTTTCTCCTGGTAACACCTGCTTTGCTTTGGGAGTTGCTGTGTGGAAGGTGGGCTGTACAACCCTGTCTCCATGGACCATAGATCAGGATGTCCCTGCCAGGCTCCACGCTTTTGGGCTGAATCTTTGGGCTTTTGAGTGCCAGGCAGGGAGAAGTGCTGCTCCCCTGTGCTGCAAGGATGTGCCCTGTACAGCACTTAGCACAGGGGGGACTCAGTGCTGGGTTGGGGTTTGGAAGGAGGTAATGTGATTTACAGCAATGGATCTGGTTAATAATCTCCAGCAGCTTCTGTATACTCAGGGGCTGCTTGTATTCCCAGCCAGGTGTTTGCAGACCGGATCAATATGGCCCTATTTGCATGGGGCTGTCCATAATCTAATAAACCAACCTCAGTCTGCGTCCTTTGCTTTCCCCAAACATCCACCGGATCCTGATCTGGTCAGTCTGGCGAGTGTTCCCCATGGTGGCAGAAGCTGTCTGTGAGCAGTGCCTGGCGCCTGGAGTGCCAGCCTGGAGCTACGTGGCACCCCAAGGCTGCACCCTCTGCTAGAGCCTGGGCTGTGTGAGCACGCTGGCTTTTTGGGTATACTGGGTGCTTGTAGGTGCTGCGTGGTGCTTTGCAGACCATCACCTCCACAGTGTGCTCCAGAGGCATCAATGTGAGGGGCTTTCCATGAAATCCCTCCTCTCATCGTGTCCCCTTTGGGGGAGCATCTGTTGGGAGCCCCCTTTAAACCAAAACTGATGGGTTTATGGGCTGGATGGTTGGCAAAACTGCCTCGGAGGTGTTGGATCCCCCGTCAACTTAAATAATACAGGGTGATGGGCAGTATAGGGATAAATTACAGAGAGCTGTGGCCTGGGGAGGCTGTGGACTGAATTCATTAGTGTGTGTTGTCAGACCAGCGGCTGGGCTGGGGAGGGACTCAGGTGATGCTTACTCCTTTTTCTGGGAACAGCTTGGGCTGGAATTAGTGGTTTGCAACTGTGTCAATTACAGAAAAAAAAAACAAAACAAAACTTGTATCTCTTGGCCTTGTGTTTGTGAGCCCTGCCCCTGCGTGTATGTATATATTTATATTTTTAAATCAGAACAGAAAGATACCTTTACTGGCTCTTCTTCCTGGTGGTGAGGGCAGGGCAGCAGGAGAGAAGCAGCCCGATGGAGGGTTTGGCTGCCGGGGAAGCTGTGCCTGCCGAGGAGCAACGTGCTGTTGCTGGTTCTCTGTGTTTTGGGGAGGTCGCCAGCACAGATAATAGAAATCCCCTCTGACACCTTGAGCGAGCCATACATTGTCACTGTTCTCTCCCTGCCCAGCCTTTTGTTTATAGGAGAAGCCTTACCCAAAATAGCTTTTTTGCTTGCCCTAAGCTGATGGGCTGTTTCCAAACCCCATGTCCTGCTTTTTTTTTTTTTTTAATGTACTGATAAATGGAAAATCCTTGGAAGAGCCAGTGCTGTGAGAAGCTGCTCTAATCTAAAATGATAACTTTGCCATTTTACTTCAACCTTGTTGCAAAATGAGCGGAGCTGCCTTTGCAAGTGGGATCAGCCTGTCTAAATGCTGGTGGCTGGATTTTTGTTTCTCACCTGAGTGCAAGCCCTGAAACTCAGTTCATCGTCTCCACGTCCCATTTTCAGTTTCACCCAGCCTGGCTGGCCTGCCTATCCTTGTTATCAGAAGAGGAAAATCAAGTTTCTCTCCTGGTTGGATAACATTTTCAAATTCCAGAGTGATGTCGATTAGCAGAATTAGCAGTGGCAGGTTACCCGGCAAAAATACCCTTCCAGTTGTGAAGTGTTCTGTTGCTGATTGCTGCTCCTTTCCCAGGTCCAGTGGTCCTGATCCCGGATGTGTCTCTGCAGCACGGGGATTTTTCCCTCTTAACTCAGTGCAGTTGTTTCCTCTGGCATTTGGTATTTACACGACTGGAGCCAAATGGAATCTGCCCATAACTCTCTGAAATGTGCCTTTCTAATTTCAGCATTAATGTTTCAAAACTCAAGCTGCTGGTGGGTGTACCTTTACTTGTTTACACACATCCTTTTTTTTCCCCATGCAGTGATTCTCCGGTGAAACATTAGGAATGATAAAATACTGTGAGCCTCTGAATGGATTGGTCTTCTGGCTTTAAGCTGTGAATTTGGCTTTTAACTCTTAAGTCTTTAATTTTAAAAGGTTGCAGGTGTTTTAACTTAATCTATTTTTGTTTGGGAGGAGGATGCTTATATGCAAAGTTATTACAATAATATGATTAATTGCAACAATATTGCAAGAATTTTCAATGAAATTATTAAATGCAATAATTGCAATGGACTGCAAAAATATTTCAAATATTGCAATAACATGATGAATTTGCAATACTCTGATTATTGCAAATCTCTAGACAAAAGGCACAGTTCATAGGGTAAAAGAAATGAGTTGGAAGGAGTTACAGCCATCAATCCTGACTTGATAGCACAGGACACAGCCTCCCCAGTATGTTTTGTGTGAAGCTTGTGCTTTCCAGAAGGGTGTTTGTCCGTGTGTAGGGAAGTTGCAGGCAGGGGACATGCTCCACTGGTTGGAGGTGTGTTTTGAAGGGCTTGTGACCCCTGCTTTGAAGGGGTCACCTATCTATTTCTGATGTGAATTCGTGAAGCTTCTGGCTGCAGTGTTGTGCTGTGCATGTGCCTGCCGAGAGCGAGGAGCCTGCTCCCGGAGCGGCTGCATGTTTGGGGGGAGCAGGTGGCAGCAATGATGTTTTCAGGCAAATGTATTATTCTCCCAGAAAATCTTGGCTGTTAGATCTGGTCAGCAGATGTGAAGTGTCGATCAGTATTGGTAATGGGAAGGGGAGTTGCAGTATACTTTGCTAATGGAGAAGAACCCAAGGAGCAGTTCCGTGATTTACGCTTTTGGCGATGTGAAATGAAACTGTCTGGAGCACTTCGCTCGGCGAGCTCTTAGCAGACCACTTCTTCCTCCCTGCTACATGCAGATTTTTCCAAAGAAGCTCTTTTTTGGCTTTGTCGCTGTGTGGCCAGAGGTGGCTGGGGAGCATGGACCCCTTAAATGCATCTGGAGGCACAAAGCATCCAGCATGGGAGCAGGGAGCGAGCAGTGCCCGCTGTAGCTCGCTCCAAAGCCCCGGTGCAATTCTGTCCCCAAGTGGCTGAAAAGGTCATTTAGCGCAATAGCAAACGTTTAATTTATTTCTTTTTTCACTCCCTCAAATAGTCAAATTAGCATCCTTCCTCTGCCACAGGAGCTGCTGGAGGGGGCATCCTGAGAAGGATTATCAGTAGGAGTGCCTGGGCCAAGGCTGTTCCTCTCCCGAAGGTCCCTGGCTGCTATTTGCACATCCCAGTGTCTGACTGCGGCTGGCATTTCCCCTGTTTGGTGGAATTTACTTTCTGCCTGGCAAGGGCATTGGGTAACATTTGCACATCTGGGCTGCTTAAGCTGTGGAGGGGCTGGGGGGATGCGTTGGAGAAGGTCAGGGGTCTCTGCTTTCCTTATGGGCAGGAGGGAGCACGGAGAGCAGCTGATAGGTACTGCATCCTCTACAGAGGCAGCAAGCAGGAGGGGCAAAATGGTGCAGGTAGCACGATGGTACCTGTGCAACCATCTGGACCTGCTCTGATGTTGGTTGGATGTGGGGTTGGCCCTGGCTCTGGAGAGTTCAGACTGTGCTCTGTTTTTTCTTGTGGTGGACGGATCGGTTGGACAGTGGGTGCCTGGTTGGCTTTTACTGTGGCAGAGGGGGCTGTATTTCCATGTGGATATGTTTACAGTGCATGGCTGGGAGGTGCACAGCCTGCAGTTGGAGTTCTCCTTAAAAATAGCTTTTCGGCATCCAAGTCTAGAAAATCGTGGGCTCTTGGAGGTGGGGGATGAGGTGTGCAGCAGCACGATGGGATAGTCTCCCTAAACCTCCAGCCATGCCAAGGGCAAACAGGAATTGTTTACCATGAAAAACCCACAATATGGAAGGAGATGAGATACAGCAAAGGGTGGTGAGTGGTAGGAGAAGTCCCTGGTCTCTCCGTGCTCCTGAGGCAGGTAGCAACGTTGACGTGGGTAGAAGGACAGATTTTTATTTCCTTATTTCAGCTGTGTTTGGTTGGGCCTTGGAAACATCCTTTGGCAAAGGCAGTGTGCCCAGGGGTCTAACAGCCAGGGGCCAGGGCAGAAGGTGAGGGCTCTGATGTCACGGTGCTTCCAGCCCCAGTGCCTAGTTTGGAGCTGCTGGCACAGCTGGTGGAGTGTGCTGGTCCCATGTGCACACGGGTGGCTGCGGGCAAGGGTGGTGTGTGGACCTGCTTCATCCTGCTTGGGCTGTGACTGAGAAAGGAGCTGCACAATTAGGAGAGGTCCCTGTGGTTTGTGTTTGAAAGGAGCTCCATTAGGGTAATTTTTAAGCTCAGTTCTTAAACTCCTGTTTAATCAGAAGGCCGTCTGCTGACAAGGAGGGAAACTGCTTTTGCAGTGTGTCTCTGCTCATGGTGTATTCCTTCTTCTGGTTACTTTTCCTTTTTTTAATGCTTTTGCTTCACCCTTTAGGAAGGCCAGCTCTGCTACCCCAGAGGCACCCAGGCTCCCAGCACCCTTGGGTAGGGATGCTCTCCTCCCTCAGGCAGCTCTTTCCAAGTATCTTCCTGGCCTCTTGCCCACTGCACATGGTCAGCCTGCTGCCTTCCTCTTGCTGGGTCTCCTCCCTCTGTGCAGGCACTGGTGCTGGGTCTGACCCTGATCAGCAATTGCCCTTGCAGGTTCCTGGGGAAAGCCCATCCTGATGGCTCTCCAGAGGGCTGTCTTAGACTTGGCAAGGAGCATGGGGGAGACCTAAATGAAGAACAAATGAGAACCATACAGGGACAAATGGGAATCAGATTTAGAAAGCAGATGAGGCAACCCTTTGGAAGAGGCAGGGGGGATGTTTGCTTTAATCAGTCTCCTTGAGTTTCAGGCAATAATAAAGCAGATTTATTTTCTTTTACCTTCTCTTCCCCCAGCCTCCTCTCCTTCTCTCCGTTCCTCTTATGTACTGTTCTCAAAAGAGCCCTGGATCCAGCAGCACCAGCATCTCCTTCCAAAGCTTCTACCTACTGCAAATGGGATTACCAGCTAATCCAACCAACATCCTGTCCATTTTTTTTATCTTCTTTTATCTGATTCTCCCTGTCTGGAGCTTGTTGCTTTGAGCCAGGCTGCCTTGGCTGGGCTGCTGGCTACATGTCCCTCCCACTGCCAGATGAACTTTTTGGACTTTCTGAAGCGAGCAGTGGAACAAACTCCTCCAAATGGGCTGAGGTTTTCTCTGCAGAGTCAATTTGCCCTGGCACGCTCTGCTGTGTACTTTAGAGGCAGTCCCCAGGGCTTGGCTGTGCTTGGAGGAGATCAAAGTTTCATCATCAGAGGTCTTGGGCAGTGCTTCTGAGATGCTTGAGTTACCTCCTAACGTGTGCTCCTTTGGGACATGGAGCTGGTGGCTGCAAGGAAGGACACTGCCAGCCTCGATGGACGGATTGGTTCCCTGCAGAAATGTGCTTCCTTCCCCTTTTTTTCCCCTGGTCATTGTCTTGGTGCAGAGCAGGTGGATCTTGGGAGGGCTGAGGTCATGCATAACTGTGGGTCAGTGAAGCTTAGATCTGTTCCACTTTAAAGAGTTCTGGTGGTGGTCTGTCTCATGTAGGATTCCCCATCCTGGAGAGTAAGTTCACTGGGATGTGCTGGGAAGGCTGGTGGTGGGCAGACTTTAGTATGGCCCTTGGATTCCCAAGTGCTTATGCCTCAGGCAGAGATTTCCAAGGTGGAAGAGCTGGTGCTCTCAGCTGGCCTGTGGGGCTGTGGGTCCCTTCCTGTGTTCAGGAGGTGATGCTGGTGCAGCGTGGTGGGGTGGTTTGTCCAGTGCACTCCTCATCTCCAGCACCCAGCAGGTCTCTTGTGAAAGCTGCAGGGTTGCTCTTAGAGCTACAGTTGTTTTCCCGTGTGGCTTGGCAGATCTTGTGCCAAGGCTCTTCCAATTGATAATCCTCAACAGAGACTGTGTCCCATTCCAGGGCAGGCATGTTACCTGCTTGGCAAGAGCCATTCAGGAGAAAGTTTGTGGTGGCTTTGCTGCCCAGGAGGGGCTGATTTACTTAATGTTTGCAAGACTACCACAGGGCTTTCCAGTTGCACACTGGTTTCGCTTTGCTCTGAAAAGCGGAGTGAAGCAAAGGAGCCAAGCATGCCCGGCGGTGGCTTTTCCAGGTCCCTGAGGTCGGCAGGAGGGGAATCACCTCCCTTGCAATGCAGTGTGAGCCTCCTCCCTTGCTCAGAGCAGCAGAAATCATGGCTGCAAACCTTCACCTCAGTGGGCAGTTTTTTCCCTGAGCTTTTTCAGGTCGGTGCCAGGGGAGCACAGGGGTGCTTCAGTGCCCTGGCCCCGGATGCATCCCCGAGCTCCCTCTCCTGTACTGTATTTCATCTTCCCATGCTTCCAGAGAGGTCTGTGCATAAAATACTGCTTGTTACTGCCTGCAAGCTTCCCTTTACTCGTGCCACGGTGGGACTTTTTAAAAAATGTTATTTTATTAGGAAATTCCCATTTGGTTGCTTTAAAAAGCAAGCCCTTGTGGCTGGCCCCTGGCCCGCCGCTAACAGATTTGTTTGAGAAAAGGCTGCGTTGGCATCCTGCTTTATTGAACATGCCTCCTGGGAAGGCAGTTTGAATATCCTTCTGTCTCCTCGGAGCAGGGAGCTCTCAGGACTGCCTGCCGCCATGGGGATGGGGAATGCTCTCCTCTCCCTTTCCCTCCCACCCCTTCCCTTGTTCCAACCTCAAGCCTCCCTTTTATTTTTTTCCTTTTTTTTTTTTTTTTTTGAGGAGAGAGAGTGCTATGCACGGTGCATCCCGCTCCATGAGGCTTTTCTCTTTCCCCATGGAGTTCATCCAAAGTTCGTATCCAGACGATGAACAAAGTAGCTCAGACCTTTTCCTGACTCCTCACCCTTTGTCCTCATCACTTAGTGACAGACAGGAATCAAATGCCACAGACAGGCTGACGGGACAGGGCTGTGTGAAAGTCCTTTGGAAGAGGAGGAGGAGTGGAGCGGTGCTGGGTAGAGGGGGACTCATGTTTAAACTCATCTCCCCCTCCCTGGGGAAAGAACAGAGCTGCCTTTACTTTAAAGGGCAGAGGGGAGGTGCAGTGGGTTTTTTTCGTTGTTTTTGGTGTGGGGTTTTTTTGGCAGAAACTGGATAAATTTTTAGTGACAATAGACATAGGGAAGAAGGACCGGATGGAGTTAGCCTCAGTGTTTAGCACTGGGTGTGCCTCCCGTCTGGAGCAGGGGAAGGAAGGGGCTATGGGCTGTTATGGATCAGAGGGATGTAGGCTGCTGCTCTGCTTACAGTGCCTCTCCACTGGAACAGAGGGACCATGGTCTTGGACCCCAGCTGTCTATAAAGGCTGCATTGCCCTGCCTTGATCTTTCATTTCACCAAGAAAGGCGGCTTAGTTTGGTCTTGACGTGGTCTTCCATTTCACCTGACTTCAGGGCTCCCCTCTGAGTGGTGGGTGGTACTTGGGGAATGGGGTTTAGTGTTGGAGACCTCCCTGTGCTGGAGCAGGATGTCCAGGCTGGTGTAGCTGGGCAGCTGCCAAGGGTGGGCTTCTTGCTACCACCAAAAGCTGGGAAGGGACCATTTCCTGGTGTTAGGGGTGCTCTGGAGACTTGCTTCAGTGTGTCAGGAAGGGAAAGGAGCAATTTAACCTGTTTATTCATTAGCACTTGTCTAACTCATTCAGTTGTCAGAACTGGGATGACTCCTGATGGATATTTATCCTTCTTCCAGATGTCCTCCCCACTGTTCACCTTCTCCTTTTTTTTTCTTTTTTTTTTTTATTTAAATGAGAAGTAATGACAACTGGAAGTCCCAAACAAGGAAATGAGGGCAGCACCTCATGGCAGAGATTTTATGGTGGCTTTTATGGAAGCTGGGTTGGCTGTAGCACAAGTTTGGCAGAGTTTGGGAAGGTAAGGCTCTCAAGCCTCCATGGAGGGGACGTCTCTGCAAAATGTACAGTGACCCTTCATTCAGGGCTGCTCCTCAAGAAGTGCTGTGGTTTGGCAGAGATGTGCAGGTGCAGGGGCCACCCTCTTGTCAGGGAGATGGGATGTCCCTTATGTAGCCCATCTCCATGCCTGGCTGTTGAGGCATGGCTGTGTGATTGTGCAGGGAGGGGAAACATTGCTGTCAGAAAAGAACTTTCAAAGGAGCACTTGCATTTGGCCCTTAAATCCTAAGAAGTGCCCTGGAAGCTGTGGTGAGAGTTGGATCTCCTGGGTCCAGTTTGCACGTAGAGAGAGACTGCTCATTGCTTAAATGAGCAAGGACAATGTTTTCTCCTGTGTTGGCAGAGGAGCAACCAAATTGCTCAGTGAGTCCCAGGACTGTGTTTCCCAGGGAACTGGGGTGACCACCTTCCCCCTCCAAGGCATGGCAGGTTGAGTCTCCATCCCCAGCTGTGACTGTAGAATTCCACATGACCATTGCTGCTCTCCTCAGGCCTGCATGGGGGTCATCTTCGAGGCAGCAGGAAGGGGCTGGGATGGTCCAGGTTTTGCCCTCTTTTGTTTGCTGATTTTGCAGAGCTGGCTGATCTGGGCCCTGGCCAGCTTGGCTGACTCACAGGAATCCTCTCACAAGTCTCCTACACCCTCCATTACCTGATCCGAGTGCTTCCTGGCGTGTCGGCTCTCCCTGCCGTGCTGTGGCAGAGCAGTGGCTGCGAAGGGAGCTGTGCATTTGTGCAGCTTCTGTCCACTGCAGGCTGCAGCGTGTGCTGTGGGCAGGGACCAGAGCTTGCTTGTCCTTGTCACCCTTTGCAATGCTCACTCCCATTGCTAGTGATCGTGGTTCCTGACCCTCTGCCTTTCACTAAGGCATTTTCTCTGCTTGTTAAGTGGCTGTAGCTTTGTATTTCCTTGTCCCCTGTGTTGTGTTGCTGGTAGCAGCAGTACCAGGTGCTGTAGGAGGTAGATTGGGGGGTTTCATTTGCCTCTCACTTGGTTGCTGTAGGGCTACTGTGTTTCTGTTCATAAATGCAACAAGTCAGACCTCGAGGAGGATTGAAGGGAGAGAGCTTTTAATATCCATAGGCTCCTTCCACCACTCCCTGTCTCTGGTAAATGCAGTGGGTCAGCACGAGGTGACAGTCGAGTCAAAGCTCCATGTGCTTGTGCTGCAAACTCTGGGGCCCCCATTGAGCAAAGGCGGGTGTGAGATGTGCTCACAAATCCCCTGCCTTACAAGCTGGGGAGTCTCCTGGAGTTCCTGCCTTGCCAGTCGTGCTGGGAGTTTTTTACACGCAGCTTTACCTTCTCAGGGAAGCGGCTGGGACATGTTCCCATCTGAAGCTCATACCACTGCGAGGTGCTTGGGTTGGCAAAAGCGCTGCTGTTGCATCAGGCTGGGCTGTGCCCAGCAAGCGTGGGGGGAGGTTCCTGTGCCTATGGCAGGAGCATCATTTGATGTTGTGGGGGCTTTGGGGGGGTGGTCTGTGGGTTTGTGGCTCGTTTCCCTGTACCAGACATCAGTTTGTGTCCCGTGGGTCCTGGTGAGTTGCGAGATTTGAGTGTTTGGTGGCTTTCTGGCCTGTGACTGTCAAGCTGTGTGTGATGTTGTGCAAGTGGTTTGCGTATTGTATGAAGTTTGCAGGCACTTTGTGGAAAGCTGGGGAACAGGAAGGTGCTGGTTTGATACAATCAAGGACTCACATTCCCAGTGGGCTATGGAGCAAACCTCTCTTATGGACTGTATGCCAATGGAGATGTTTTTGGGCTCTGCTGAACAGTGTTGGGGGATTCCTTGTGGTGTGACAGAGAGCCATCGAGGTGCCTCACCTGGCTGGTCCCCTCCAGAGAGCAGAGTCCTGGGTGTCCCTGGGTGCTCAAAGCATTGGAAGCAGGCTTGTGCAGGATTGGGGGCCGGAGAAGCAGTACTCTCCCTCCTTGCACAGAGGTTATGCCAGCGGTAGGGTGCACTCCTCTAGGATAGTGGCTGAAGTTTGGGTCTCTCCTAGCCTGAGCATCCCACTTGTGTGGCCTTGGTGCAGCCCCTTGCTGAAAGGCAAAGGTGATGTCCTGGAAACACTCTCCTAGCTGACATAGGCACTGAGGTTTTAGCACCTTTTCAACAGAGCTGGAGTCCCACAGCTAGTAAAAATTAGCCACTTGTTTGAGGTTGTGGGCTCCCCATTTGGCAGGAGTCTGCGCGGGGGTCTGTCCCTTCATCAGAAGGGATTTGGGATATGGGGGAGCATTGCCTTGATACATTCTCCATTGTGCATCCCAGCCTCGTCAAGTGTGACAGTGTCCCACAAGGCGTGTGATCGGTGCAGAACCAGCGCCAGAGCCGAGCTCTCCTGCCATCATCTCCCCCTTCCCCGCTTGCCTCCTCGGTGGCAGTGCCTTTGTCAGCGGGCCAGAAACCCGCAGCGCCGCAGCAGCCTCCTTGAAGTGCTAGCCATGCAGCGTTCGGGTCCCGGCCCCCCTCCTCGCCTCTGCCCCAGCATTTATCAGCAACCTCCCTTCCCTCCCAGCCGCCAAATTCTTTCTCCGTGCCGTCATCCTCCGGCCAGAAGCCGCCCCGTCCCACTCTCCCTCCCTCCCTCTCTTTCCCTCCCTCCGAAACCAGCCCAGAACTGCTGGGCAAACATTTTGCCTGTTGTTATTACAGTATTCCCATCTGCATACTTAGTCATAAACCCCTTTTAATTCCAGCCTTTTTCTGGGGCGGGGTTAAGAGTTCAAACCCATCATTTTTCTTTTGGGGCTGGAGTCTTACAAAAGCAGCCTGCGGCGAGATTGTTCAGTAGGACGGGGCCGAGAGAGAGTTTAGGGAGAGGGAAAGGGGGCGGTGGGGAGGGGGATTGCATGCAGTGGTGCTGGCTGCGCAGCCCCTCCTCCCCGGGGAAGGCTTTGGATGAGGCTCTTGGGATGAGGCTTGTGTGTGGCTGATTTGGGCAAGGGGGTGCTCTCTGCCAGCTCTCCCACTCATTTTTCCCTTCTGGTGACTTTGAGCCTTTGTGGGGAGGCATCGAGTCAAGTCCTGCCACTGATGGTCTTGTCTCGTTTGCTGGAGTCTTTGGATAATAGAGTGCCAAAAGCCAGAGCATTCCTGAATGTGCAGGGAGGGGAACACTCCTGAGTCTGTGCAAAGACCCTTCCAGGAGAGCCTCTCGGGCACAGTGCAGTGTTGCTGATCCTTTAGTGATGCAGACGATGCTGTCAGGCTCCCTCTGCACACCTCTCCATGTCCTTTCTTTAACAGATTGACCCCCATTGCTTCAGATAGTGATGGTTCTGCTCCAGGAGCTCTGGTGGCCCCTGTGCAGGTATCCCTAGGGCCAGATGAGCCCCAATACCTGCCTTTCTCCCAAAAAACATCAGAGTCTGTTGCTTTTGTGAGCCTATCTGAACTTAGTAGTTGGCTGCAGTAACACTTCCCCATTGCCTTTGGAGTGTGGCTGCTTTTAATTCCCTCTGTGGCAAGGGTTCCCAGATGCTGGCACTTCCTACCAGCTCAATGCTACCCCGTGGTAACAACTTGCTGCCCTCCATCTGCTTTCCCATACTGGTGGTGTGGGCAAGGCAACGGGAGGCAGAGGACTCCTAAGGGCAGTGATTAATTCCTGTGCAAGCTTTGGTGCCTGCATCCTGCCCCTGTTGCCATTGCTGAGCCCCCAGACTGAATGTTGACCTAGGTCAGGTGGGAGATGCTCCCTCCTTCCTCTTGCCCTTTGCAGATGCCACGCTGCATCCCTGATGGATATGATATGGACCAGTTGTTTCTCGGCTTGAGAGGCATTGGTATCTTTGTGTCTTTAGGCAAGATGAGGTCTTTTCCTCCCACTCTCAATTAAAAGGTCTTGAGGAGGAAAAGAAATAATAATATGTATTTGGGTTGACAGAAATGTTGTATGAATTTGTGCAGCTCAATTTCCCAACGTGTTTCAGTAAAGAGTCTCTTGCTTTGCTTTTGAGAAGCATAAAAAAGATGGAAATGTCTCATATTTACATAGTTGAAATTAAGCCTTTGCCTTCTTTATTAAAAGTATTTCTCTGAAATTTGACTTTGGTTTTATGTTACAAATACCTTAATGACACATCCAGCTCTCAAGTGATGCCCTTAAAAGAAAAAACATCTTATAAGAGCAGATATTCGGGTAATTCTGTTGGAAAGTTACTCAAAGGAAGGAATACCAAAGTGAAATTTGCAGGAACCTGCACTTCTTGCTGTGCATCCCACCATTCAGTCTGTGGTTGTTACCCCACCTGGACTGCATGAAAATTCACATATGCTGTTTCCCCCCCACCCTTGGATTTGCTTCTATGCGTGGATGGAGGGTTTTATTCGTGACACTATGGATGTTGAACAGCCACGGGAAAATAATCTGAACAATATGCTGTGTAGATTTAGTGGATCGGGTAGCAGCTTTCTTAAAAGGCACCATGATCCTGCAGCTTGCAGTACGCAGGTGGTGGATCCCAGGCAAGATGAGTGGTCTGAATTTGCATCTAAATTAGCTTTACTGCTTGATCCCCTGAGTTGGCCTGAGAGCTGCACTTCTGGGTGGAGAGAGCTTAATTTTTTTTTTTTTTCCCTACTTGGATGCTGGATGGTTATTAAGCTGCTGTAGAGTGAAGATAGCTTGTCATACAAGAAATTTGGCTTTAGTACTCAGTAATACTGGAGGCATTCATGCTGCTGGCCTGAACGCTTTGGTCTCTTGATGTGATAAGACTCAGCATGTGTTAGGCCTGTGCTTTCCTTTTGGAAGTGCAAGGGTGGAAGGCAAAAGGCCCCGCAGTGAGCAAAAGCAGCTTGTGAGCCTCTCTGCACGCCTCTGCCTCGGGGAGCAGGAGGGGGAGCGGGTGGAGCTGGTGGGCTGCCACGGCTTCTTCCAGCTGCGAGCCTGCCTGGGATTGCGTGCTCGGAGCTCTGCCTACCTGCCTGCAGCGTGCTTGGCAAGACAGGGCTTGCAAGGCACAGCAGGTCCTGTATACAGGCTGCCTCGCTTGCTCCATCCTCCCCTGGCCTCGCAGAGAAGCTGGGTGGCTCACAGCCAACCACCCGCTTCTTTTGCCTCGCTCAAGGGGTGCTGCTCCTTCCTCCCTGCTGCATGGAGTTTTGGGAAGGAGCTTTCCTCTCCTGTCGCCAGAGGCAGTAGGTACTTTGCTGAGCAGTGCTGGCTGCTTGGAGGTGCCGGAGTGGAGGCTTTGCAAGGTGCAAGCGGCGTTCATTAGACCCGTTCAGCAGGAAGCTTATGTCTCAAAAAGGGACTGGCTGAGCTGCCTGGTGTGGGGCAGGAGAGCAGGCTCAGCCCTTGTGTGGGAGCCAAAAGAGGTGTAGGTTGGGTTTCTGGGCACGCCGTGTTGTTGAGTGATGCTGGTCAGGTCACTCTGCTTCCTCGCTGACCTGCCTGCATGGCAGGGACATCTGTATCTGCACGTCTTACGGCCCTTTGATCGATTAAAGCAGCTCGGGTTGTTGCAGAGGAGGGAGCCTGCCTCCTGTCCTCTGCCTGCAGCCTCGCCTTGTGCAGCGAGGGTTCACTGGCAGGGCCTGGGTGGGATATAGAGTTTGAGTTTTCTTCTGGGGAACAGAGACCACTGATCCCAGAGGTCTTTGAAACCTTTCCTCTCTATCATATCTCCGTCCTTGAGGTAGATACATCGTCAGGATTTGTGTATTTGCAGTCTGTGGTCACTGTGAGTGCCAGGGCTGTGCATTGCAACACCATGTCCTGCCTCCAGCAGGAGGGGAGCTGGTACGTGGAAAGGCACTGGGGTTGTATGATCTATGTTTGAGGATTTCATTAAATCAGGATTAATTTAATGCTCTGTATGTGTGTGTACAGTTTCCCATTCGTCTGCAAATGGGCACATTGCCTGCATAAGGAATTTGAAATGTGGAATATGTATGCTCCTCCTCTTCCCATTTCCTTTTATTTTTTGCATTGAAAATAAGAGGGCCTGTGAGGTTTTCCCTCCCCCCACTCCCTGTGCTCACCTGCACCTTTTTGCCTTTCTGCTGCTTGATACCTTACTTAATTACAGCTGAGAAAATGGTGTGCCAGTAAGTCTAGGGAGAGGTCGCCCTTGTCACATGCCAGCCCAGGGGCAGGGGACACACAATCCCTGCTCCCTCCCAACTATGAGCACGTTTCCATCAGTGCTCCTTCGAGCTCTCTCCCTCTCTCCTTAACGTGCTGCTTGTGTAATTGTTGGCTGTTTGTCCACTAATGATTATAAATTAGCGGCCGAGTGTATAAAAAGTTAATGAAGTTCTGTCGGTGGAACCATTACGCCTTCCCAGGCTGGCACGTACAGGTCGGCCAAGCTGGTAAGAAAAGCCAGACACGGAGTCCGGCCTTTCAGGGGATCAGGTTTCAGCTCGCTTGCTCTTTCCTGCTGTGTTTTTTCTTGCTGGATGGAGCCAAAGTTGAGCACTGGGAATGTCAAAAGGTGGCAGGTGATATTTTCTCTGCTGCAAGATCACCACAATGCTTGCATTGCCTCCACCATCACTTTTTTCCAGGCCTCATGTTCCCCTGTCCCAAGGGCACATCCTCTACTTTTCTCCTTCCTGGCTGTCTGGGGATCAGGCCTGGTGTCTGAGGATGCCCTGGACCCTTCAGTTCTGGTCTATAGCAGCTTTCTTCTGCACTTTCTTCTTGGGTTGAAACTAAACATCTCAAACCCCTTCAACTTCTGCTGCGTTACCTCTTGAGCATTGTGATGTGGCAAGAACAGCTTCTTCCATTGCAGTGCTCATGGACAAAGTGTAGAAAGGGTATTGGAGGACAGGGCATGATCCTTCAGGTGTAAATCTACCTGCTGTAAACATCCCACCTCCTTAGTTTTTTTTCCCTCATCACTCAGAACTTGGCAGGACTTTAACTGTGTGCCCTGGCATTTCTCAGGGTTGAGGCAGGCTTGGCATAGGGCTTGCTGAAATGAGCTGAGTGGCTCAGGGAAAAAAGTGATGGAAATAAAAGATGGCATCCTCCTCACTGTGTGAGTGAGTGAGATTTTTTGGAGGTGCCTCTTGAGCTCTGGCACCCCTTCTCTCTGAAAGAGCTGTGGAAACTTGGCAGTAGGGCTGTCTTGTGTCATCCTCATGAAAATTCAGTTGAATTGAGAGCAGATACCCGTCTGCTCGGCAGGTCTCCGAGGAGCCCGTGCGACATTTTGGCAGCCAAATCCTGGAGAGTGGCTGCCAGCCCCGCCGTGCTGCAGGCTGGGGGTCCCCTCTGGTCATTCCTCGGTGAAGAGTTTTCCTGGGCTGTGGCTGCTGCAGAGTGGAAATGGGGAAAATTCAGCTCATGGAACTCCTTGGAGACAGAACAAGATCTGCAGGGTCAGAGAGACCATGGGATCCTGCAGCCGATGCCTGGTTTGGGATGACCTGTAGCCAGGCCATGCCGTGTGGTGCTTGAGTACCTTGGAGAAGATGCCATCTTTTCCACCAGGCTCTGGTTTTTCCCAGACGAGATTATCTTTGCTCTGGTGGTGCTAAAAGTGTTAACACTAGTCTCCTGGCTGCCTTCCAGGCTGAATGATGGCTTTCAGCATCCCTTACTTTTTCCCCACTGGGTTGTGTTCAGTGGGGCTCTTTCCTGGGGGTGGTGGGCTCCCTCCTCCTTCTCCTGGGAAGATGGTTGCAAGGGTGCTGGAAAGATGACAAGAGGAGTGTGAGCCTTGCTGGACCTCCGGGAGGTGTTTTGGGGTGGGCTGAAGCCACCAGCCAAGCTGCCTGTCTGGATAGCAGACATGGGGCTGGGGGGAAGCTACTTGAAGTCAGCAGGAGCCTTCCCTTTGATTTGGCCGAGGCTGAGATCAGCCCCTGGATTTTGGGTAGGACACAGTGAACCTCTGTGTCCAGCTGCTGTCACGGGGATTAACGGCTGGAGGCGTGGGTGGAAAGCTGGAGCACTGAATGGTGTGGCAGGGGCCTGGTGGCCTTGGGCACGTGACGGGGATTATGGGCAGACGTCCTCCCTGCTACTGGTTGTCTCTTTGAGGCTGGGATGGAGTTTTTGGGGTCTGCACATTCCCTCGTGCAGCCCAGGAGACCCAGAGATCTCTGGGTTTGGGTGGAAAATGCTCCCCAGTGACCCCATGGAGGAGACAACAGCCAGGGGCTGCCGACTGGTGAGAAGGAAGCTGAGAGAGCCCCCAGCCCCTGCTCCCAGGGCTGATGCCTGCCTCTGCCCCAGGCTGGTTTTCGGGGGGTGCAGGCATTCCAGGAATTTGTAAGGAATTAGGGAGCGGGTGGGGAAGAGCGGGAAGACTCTGCAACATGAACCATCTGGCCTCCTCGGTCTCTGCGCAGCAGTGTCTGGGATAAAGGAACTGATCGAAAACAGACATTGTTTGAGACAATAAAACCGTATTACACGTTAATGAGAAAATACATTGGAGAGCTGAGGGCCTGGGGCAAACTGGGTGTTCTCCTCCCTCTCCCCTCGACCTGCACATGGCCTGGTGCTGTGCTGCCCACAGGCAGCAGCAGCTTCTTTTCCTTGGGTTTGCTTAGTGAGCAGGAGTGCTGCCGGTGAGCAGGGGTTGACAAGGCACACTTGGCTGGGGTGCATGCCACTGTCTCTCTGTCTTTTATTGGAAAGAAAGCACAATCCCAGCAGGAAGGCAAAAAGGAACCTGCAGCCCTGCAGTGTGCATGGTCCTGAGGGACTCCCACCTGCACCCTGCTTCATTCCCACTTGCACGCTCAGCCTGGGAGCCTGTGGGGCCTCAGGTTCCCGCAACTCCTCTCTTCCAGTAAATAAAGCAGGTCAAGGCCTATTCCCTGGCTGTAGGGTGAGTGGCACAGCCTGCCTCCCATCCACCCAGCACAGCACTCGCCCGGTGCCATGGGAGTGCCCTGCAGCCTCTGCCCAGCCCTGCTGAACTTGAGCCTCAAGGAGCCTAATGTGGTGCTGGTTATCAGATCCTGTGAGCCCTGATTTCCTTCTCCTCTTCATCAGCTCAGGCCTCTTCCTGTGGGATGGGCAGACACTGTCTGCTTTGGGATGCATGGGCTTGCTTGGGTGTCCATGTCTTGGCAGAGCCCCTGTCTGCTTTCCTCCTCACTGTTCAGTTCCTGGTCTCTCCCTGTTTCTCCTTGCTGGAGCTGGGTGTGGGTGTCTGTATGTCTGCTGCTCCACGTCCCCTCCTGCAAGGGAGTTGGGTACCCTTGGGAAGAAAGCCAGGCTGGATCCTCACCTGGAGGACACTATTGACTCATGCAGGCTAAAGGTCAGGCTTTAGTGGTCCTAAGGATGGGCTTTCAGGCTTCCTGCCACCTCTTTTTTTTTTTCCCTTTTTTTTTTGCCTCCTCCACTTAGCTGACCTTTGCCAAGGGATCTGTGGGAGAAGGGAGCTTTGGATCCTAGTAATGGCAGAAATTTATAAGAAGGGAAGAAGAAGGAGTTTTGAAGTTGGGGATGGAGAAGCAAAGGGGCTGTGGGGGTGACATGTCTGGAGTCTGTACCTCCCAGCCAAACATTTTTGGAGATCTTTCTTCACCTCAGGCAGGAGCGGGAAGCTGATGGTCCACGACAAAGGCCCCTTTTCTTCTCCAGGCTGGTGTTTTCATAGTGTTGGGTTACATCCCCTTGCTTTGGCGGTGGGCGGGAAGGGGGCATTGATAGAACCTGACACAGCTACATGAGGTAATGTTATTTTTTCAGTACCAAAACGAGGCAATTTTTCACTCAAGGTCAGCAGAATTTATGTTGAGACCTGCTAGAGGGAGGGAGCCTGGGCTGGGGGTGCGGGATGGGGTCTCTGACCCAACCCTATGCACCCCAGCGCCTCCTCCAGCCCTGCCACAGACCCCACTGCCTGCGTAGAGGTAACAAGCACTTCACCCCCAGACCATTCCCTACTCCCCCTACCCCTCACGTCGTGCTTGAGCTGAAATATTTTAATTAAAATTGTTTTTGCTGGGAACTGGGGAAGCCTGCTGCAGACCCTGCTTTTGGTCACTGGGCCCTCAACATCTGTTTCCTATTGAAAGCTCTTTGGAAAGGAGAGCTGGCCCCTCCTTCCATCCCCAGTTTCAGTCCCTTGGAGACCAACGCGCAGCCTGGCTTTCCAAAGGTTTGTCCCCATCCCAGCCTCCCCCCAGGCCAGCCTAGCTAAGGTTTTGCTCAAATAAAAATAAACAAACGGAGTTGATTGTGGGCAGCAGGGAGGCTCACAGTCTCACTGCAAGCATGAAGCTTTATTGACATGATTCCTCCCCCTGCATTGTGGCAGAGAGTGAGGTTGGGGTCTCCATGCTTGCCCAGCAAGGAGGAAAAAAAAAAAAATCAGATTTGTTGCTGTAGGGCTGAAAAAATAGGGTTTGGTGGTGGGGGGTGTGCATGGGAAAAGCTGTTTGTGTCCTAAGAAGAAAAGTTCTACCTTTTCCTCTGAGTGGCGCCCTTCTGTTTTTGGTATGGTGCCTGTCCCAGTCACAGTTTACATCTTGGTCATTAACTAAGCTTTCTGTCGTGTTCTTTCCAGTTGAGATGGTCCAAGATGTGGGGGACTTTGGGTTGCCCTCAGTAGCCATGGTCTGGGTGGGAGGATGTTAGGAAGAAAAATCCCAAGTGGGCATAGTTGTTGGTTACGGGACCTGTTGGGATGAGATCATCACTGTGATCTTCCAGCAGTGTGTTAAAATTGTTGGTATTTTGGGAGAGGCATCTCCCATGGAGAAGTGTAGCTGTGAGTTGCGGGAAAGCTGGGATGTAGCACGGGCAGCGCTGGACCTGCATGGAGAGGGGGCATAATGTGGTATCAGTGACCGTCTGGTTTGGCTCGTGCATGGCTTGGAAAAGCCAGAGCAGAAACCACCTCATGGCAAACTGGCCAGGGAAGGCTAAGGGATGTTGGTATGGCTGTGGCAGGCCGAGTTTTATTCAATAACCTGGTGAGATCTAGTGGACTTGTGCAGCATGAACAGGAAAAAAAGTCCCCAAGGCTGTTCCACTTCTCTGACAGGTGCTGATGGATCCATAATCCCTTCTGGCTGGTTGCATGAAGGATGGTAAAGGCAGTGTGCAGCGGCAAGTGCTCTGCAGAGGACGGCAAAGGAAATAATGGGTCTAAGATTTGGAGGGATTTTTTGCTGTTGAGGCTGTTTTCTTTAGTGAGTTAAATCTGCATGGTTTGCGGTCTGGATCCCTAATCCTCTTCAGCCTCCCAGTAAATACACCTTGGATTGGGGCCTGTGGGAGTTACCAAGGCAAGGCCTGTCTGGGTCCACCCCTGGTGAGACAGTGCCATGTCCCCAGTGTGGATGGGCAGGAGTTCAGCGGAGGGACAGGAGATGGGTGGGTCAGAGAAGGGAGGTCGGAGTACCATGATTCCAGGAAGGTCACTGTGCTGCTGGCATTTGCCCTGGAAGGCCAGAGGTTGCAGACGTGTCCAGATGTGGAGAGGTCAACCCAGCACCCTCCTCGCAGGGAGGGTAGAGGTTCCTCCTGGACTGTTTTATTGGAGCGCTGCTGCTATTTGGGAGCACAGGAGGGAGTGGGAAGAAGATGGAGCATGGAGAGGGGGGTAAAAGTGGTTGAAAAACTAGAGGGGGAAAAATACAAACCTGTAACCTTTGAGAGTTGATTCTCACCACATAAAAGGGTTTTAAAGAAGGTTGTTTCACTTCCCTTTCCTGGAACTTTTTCCTGACCCCTTTCAGATTGAAAAGCTTTATCAAACGTTAGTGGCTTTTCTTTTTTTGCGATTGTTGCTTTTGGCCTGAAAGGCAGGAAGCCAACAAAAGCAGTTTGTCCTGCGCTGACTGCCATAACCCCCTCTCCCCAAAACAGTGGATGCTTTTCAGTGTCCATATTTCAGTGCAGTGTTTTGATTGGGGTGGCAGAGCAGGGAGTCTGCTTGGGAATGAACAAATACATCTGCTTGCTTACAGAGACCTCCTGGTCCTGCTCTGGGGTGTTCCTGACATCCTTGCAGAATGCCTGAATGTGGGTGGTACTCAGTTGCATGGTGACTAAAGAAGGGAGATTTGGCTGAAATGATGTGATGGGTGAGTCTTGACTTCCTGATCCCCTGCCATCTCCTGACACGTTAGACACTGGTAACACCCTCTTGATGGCAAAAGGTGAGGTATGGACGCCCCCTAACTTTACCACAGCTGTTCCCAGATCAGTTTGGTGAGGAATTAAGCCCCTTCCCCAGGATTCCTGTTCCTGTAGGCTACCAACCGATCCTGCACTGTCCTGCCCTGTATTTTATCTTCCTGGTGATAGTTTCCTGGCTGTGATGGTTTCTGATATCGGGACCAGCTGCTGCATGAAGGCGCGTGCATGTGTGGGACACAAAGGTTGCGCGTATGAATGAGTAAAACCTTGGAAAGAGTCTTAACGCCGCCTTTATCTCATGGAAGAGGAATTTTTTGATGAAGACTTGGAAAAGCATCCATCTTCCCCCTGTTGTTTTGGCAGCGGTGTTGCCCATGAGGATGCATCCTACCCATTCCTTAGAGACCTGCAGGGGTCTCTTCAGAGGCGTGCGTAAAAGCCCCATGGCTGCCTTTGCTGAGTTTGTTTTATGTCTTTGTTCTAATGAAAGTTGTGTGCTGCTTCCCATTTCCAAGCTGTTGCTGCGGTGGTGGTGGTGTTCGCTCTCAGCAGCTGAAGAAAAGCTCTTGGTTGTTTTTCCCCCCCCCACCTTTGCATTAACATCTGGACAAAGATAAATGCATATGTGGGCTGTTTTCACTTGCTTTGACGTCTTTGCAGCTTTAATGAAAAGATCACTTCTACGGTGGAGGAGCGGTGGCCTGGATTGCAGTGGGGTTTGCTCCCCACCTCTCTCCAGACAGTGAGCGAGCAGCGTGTTGGGAACAAACTCTGCAAACTTGGCGCAGGCGGGGGGAGCGTAAGTGAAAGCTAATTGGAAGCAGCCCTGACTTGCGCTCTGCTGGAGCTATTTACAATATCTTTCATGCAGTGACTTATTGAGTTATTCGCTCAAAGGAAAAAAAAAAAAACAGCCTCTGCTTATTTATAGCAACGGTGGTAACCACTGATACATGAGCTGGCTTGGGCATGGAGGCATCTGTCCTGGTCAAACCTTTGCCTGTTAATTCACATCTTCACCTCCCAGCCCTAGGTGCACTGAAGCACATATGCAAATATTGCTGTCTAGGGGTCACATTTGGGTACTGGAGGTCTCTCAGACCTTTCTCTTACGTTCCTGATTGAAGACCAATGCCGTTGCTGTCACCAACACCCTTGATCTGCCCCTGTGTAATGCCTGGTGGGTGGTGGTTTTCCATCATCAGTTTAGCTGAGGTGGTTGCTCAGCGTTGCACAGTCTGAGCTGTTGGGGTGAGGGTGGTGCCTGGCATTGCCTTGAATCAGTTTTAACTTGGGGCTGGAGAAAGGGAGTGCTCAGTGTTGGTTTCAGGAAGGAGGCCTGTATGTGTGTCTTGCAGTGGATTTTGGATGTAGGGTGTCCTTATGTGAAGCAGGTCTGACATAAATAGGTGTGTGGGATGTGCTGGGGTCAACCAGACAGGAAGCACTCAGCTAGGGACAGTTTTTTGTTGTGGGGCTTATGTGGACTCTGGCCATTGCTCCCAATTTACCCATGATGATGTGTTGAGGTCTGTAATCCTGGCTCAGCCCTGACCTGTGCTGTACCCAGATCATAGGAATGTTACTTCAGTCTGGGGGGAATTGACGGTGTATGTGAAGTATCTCCCTGCCTGGATATGCTTGTTCTACCTTCCCCATCACCCTGGTTTCCTGGCAATTGGCTTCTGCCCCTGCCTCTTGCTGATCTTGTTGTTATTTTTTTTAAGCCTGGCATTGATGCTTTTGATGTTCCCAGCCTCCTATCTCTGCACGGCTCCTGCAGTACCAGCCCTGTGCCTTTCATTACCGCATTAACAAACTCGAGTCGTGCCTAACGAGGACGCCTCATACGTTATGCTAATGATCAAGAGACATGTTAATGATATTTTAGAAGCCTAATTAGTGGAATATATAACTATATGCAATTTGGTAATGGACTGTGACAAGAAGTTGTTAAAAGGGGGCTTGACAAATCCAGTTGCATGTGGCCTCAGACAAACAGTTGCTGAGAATAGATGAAGAGGAGCGGGGTCTTGGCGTGCGTGCGGGTGCTTGCGTCTCGCCTCCCCATGCTAAGGGGTGTGTTATTTGGCCCCTGTGCTCGTCAGCCTGACTGACACAAGCTGGTTTCTTGGCTCTAAATTTTCTATTCTGTTTCTTGAACTGACGTGACCAAAACATCAATTCATGGGCACAGTAATTTTCCCTCTCCATCTGTCGATATCTGCACGCATACATATAAAATACAGTTGCTCTGTCTGTGTGGGGAGTCTGCACTGTGGATGGCCAGAGCTGCGGTTCTTCACCACTTGGGAGGAGGCAGAGGAGTTGTCAGAGCAGCACCACGTCTTGCATGCCTTATATGTCCCCTGAACATCTCACTTAATGGCAGCCCTTCCCAAGATAGATACAGAGCCGTGCATGAGTGCTGGTCCATGGGAGAGGACTACAAGTCATGCAGGACTTGTATCAGGCAGGTCCTGAAAGCACCACCTTAACGGTGACCCTTAGCAGGAGGTGAGCTCTTTGGTTTCTCTTCCCTGAACAGCGGAGAGGATAATTTGGCTATAGAAACCTCATCATGGGCAATGCAGATATTTCTCAGGTGTTTTTGCTTTATATGCTTTGTGCAAGCTGGTTCAAGGCCAGGGCTGAGTGTTTGGAAATCTGATGTCCTGTCTTGGCTAGACCAAGGGTAATTTGAACCTTAAATTAAAGAGGCTGGATATGGTGTCAAAGAAGTGCCAGCTGGACTGTGTGATTTGGTGGCCACCATCTCTGGGGGCCTGATTCTGTGGCTGTGCAGTGGGGATGTGAAAAACACAAGTCTGTGTTACATGCTTCCCACATCATGGATAAGAACAGAGACAACCTGCTGACAGCAGTAGAGTGGTTGCTATCCATCCCATTTTTGACTTCATGAGGTTGCAGACTGCTGCTTTGTGTGTCTGGCATCTCTTCTGTTTAGTAGAAGAGGAGCCTTCTTCTTGCATCTCATGGGAGAGGAGAAACCTGGTTTCTTTGCCAGGCTCTTCTCCATCACTGCTGCGTGACCTGGGGCAACTTGTGTTGCTGCTGTGCTGGAGCCTCCATTGTGGGGGATAGATGACTGTCCTTGTCTGACAGCAACTGCAAATAAGTCGAAGCATGGGGGAAAAGGGTTAACAGTATTAATTCTTGTTGCTTATGAAGCAGTGACAATTATTAGATCTTACTTCATGATACCAAGCCTAATTTTTGTCTGTCCTTAATGACTTCCCAGTTTTCCCAGCTGTATCCTGAGAGCTGCACCGTTTCATTACTTTGTGCGTCTTCATATGCATGAGTTATGTACCTGCCCTAAAATCAAGACTTTAATAAGATTAAATTCCCATTAAAACTCTGACTTTCTTGTTATATGAATATATACACTGTACCTCTCTCTGGGAAGGAGACGCTGAACTGAAGGAACAGGGAAAGATGTATGTGGCCTTTCAAAGGGCTTCCAAATGGAGGGCTGAGTGAGAGGTGTGGGATCAGATGGTCCTTCTTGGAGTGGAGACATGATCCCATCCTGGGTGTCTGTCTGGTCTGTGCGAGTATCTGTGGTCCAGGGAACACTGCCTGTTACATCCAGGAGCAATGATGGATCAGCGACAATGATGTCAGGATAGCTCACTGCCAGTGGGGCTGCCTGAAACATTTGAATCAGGAATTTGCAACTGCTTTGAAGCCTGGAGAACTTTCATCCTGTTGATTTTTCTCCTCCCTTTAAATATATTTTTTTTAAGATGTTAAATTTCTTTTACTTATTTGGTTTCTTTTCCTCTTGCTAATAACTAAATTATAATGAGGCTCCCAGTGGGATTTTAAAATATAAAAAAAACCCACATAAAAACCTCTGCAGAAATTATTCCCCCCCCCCTTTTTTTTCCCCCTCTTTCCAGTGCAATCCGTTCTGCATAATAGCTCTTTGTCTCGCTGGCAGATAGGCACGGGGGAGGCCGGGAACCGCGGTGAGGCAGCGGTGGCGTACGGAAGAGTTTTGTGCCATCCTCAGCCAAATGGCACAAAGTTCCCCTTGGGGGGCCATCGCAAACTATTCACCCCCAACCCCTCCAGGCAGTGTGGGGGCTTTGTGCCCAGCCACCACCCTGCCTAGTTCGTGTTGAGGCTCAGATGAGCTCACCTCGCCCAGCATTCCTGCCACTAGACAGGTATAATAAAGCGGGAGAATCTTTACACTCCACGATTTCATTCCATGGATCAAAGATCAAAGCAGAGGAATACATAGTGACCATAAAATTAACTGCTTTTTCAATTTTACAATGCTTTTGGTGATAAAGAATCATATAAATTTAATATTAATTAAACACTTAGCTTTTAACCTCCTCCTGCATCTACTTTTGGCTCCTTGTTGGGGAAAAATTAATTGGGCATCTTAAATCTTGCGTTACTAAATGCTTTGACAGGGGGTTTCAAAAGCACTTAGAACTCAAGCAAAATGTATTTGCTCTGTTCGTCCTTCCATTCACCTAATTGAAAATCTTAGAGGGGAAAGGGAGGGGGCAGGGAATATGGGTTTGTTTCTTAAATGGCAAAAAATGGGGGGGGAAGGAGAAAAGCATAACTTACAGCCACTCTTATGTTCTTGGCTTTAATTCAATGCCCGTCACACTTAACACCTTGCAAAATGGAAGCGATTGATCTTCTATTGCAGATGGCCTATCGATCGGGAGCTGGGTGCTGGCAGCAGGCTGCCGCTTGCTCCTGTGCCGGGTTCGCCTCCTTCCTTCCCTCCATGCCCAAATTCTCCTCTGAAAAAACCTGTCCGTGTGGTGCATTGGCTGTGTGGGGAGGGTACAAACATGAGAATGTCCCTCTCCCTGCCTCCCGGTATGGTAATGTATATGATTAGCTTCCGACCATTGCCACGCAGCTGCCTTTGGGGTAGAGCCCAGCAAGTGACTTTTTAGTGGCAAGCAGCAACACTTCATGAATGTGTGAGGAAGGAATTGCAAAATACTACCCTCGTGATCCAAACCAGAAAGATTCAGTGGGAGGAAAGCTCTTGGAAATCACTAATGTTGCAAAAGACCTAAGGAACACAGCGGAGAGCAAATTAGATGTGTTACTTGCAGTGTAGTTTGGCAAAAAGGGTAGCAGTGGGCTTTCTGGGCTGCAGAGGCCACACTTGATAGAGCAGGAGAGATCTTAGTTCCTTCTCCTAACTGGGTATGGCATGTGTCTCCAGACATCTTATTAATGCAATGATACTGGTGAAATAAATGGAGTTTCAAGAACTCCAGATGTATAGGATTGGAGATAGGAAGTAACGGAGAGCAATTATCCCTTTGTGGTGGAACTTCATTAATTTCTGTGGGAGACCAGGAGACCTACCAGCACCCACTCTCTGAGGGGATGGTAGGTTCTTGCACATGGCAAGAAACACCTGGATTGAGAGAAACTTGAGAAAATAAATTAATGAGCAACAGGATGTTGAGTAGAACTTCGTGGCATGAATGACGTTTACCTATTTGTATCATTTCATTGCACAGCACCAGTTTCATGGGATCTTTCGTGAAAATGAAAAAGTAAGAGCAGCAGAAGACCTTTTACAGGCATCTCTTGTGGTCCGTGCTGCAAATTACTGGGAGCAGGTCTCTGAGTACACCCAAATGTGGTGTGGTAGCTTGATGGAGAACCCAGCAAATTAGAAGGACCCCTAAACCAAGTATGTCAATGGATGTGGTCCAGGGCTAAACTTCTGAATCTGGGTTTTTGAGCAGTGTGGAATTAATGATTCATTGTCTTATTGGTCCTCTATTTGGGATTCCAAAGAAAAAGCTCCCTCTTGCCAATTTCAGGGAGTGAATGTTGCTGCTTTGCGTCTCCCTGGATGAACTTGATGAGGGGTATAGGTGTCAGATGGTGAGGAATTACTAAATGAGTAATATAGACCTATCCCTGGACTAAGAACTGGGCAGTGAAATTCTGTCTGGACAGGATGAATTGAAAAATGGGGCCAGAAACAGGGTCTGAATAGAATTGCAGGGGATTATACTGTGGGGGGCAAAAGCTGCCAGGGGTTGGAGATATTTTGCAGCATGCTGTGTGGTTGGCACTATTCTACGTACCTCCTCTTCTGTGTGAGCTCCTGATTCCTTACAAGGTTCATTTTACACTGCTGGAGACAGGATAACCTGGTGCAGATCACCATGGATGAATTCCAGGATGGTCTCTTGGCTTGTTTTTCATTTTGGTGTTTGTTTTTTTTTTTTTGTCATTACATTTCCTTGAGGGTTTCCCCATTCCTTTTTTGGCTGATTGTACATTTTTAAGAAGGGATCTCATACTGGCTGCTGAGAACCATCTGGTCCATCAGACCAATTTAAGAACTCAAAGGACTCATCATTTAAAGGACCAGTGTGACGTAGTGCTTGTAGTGGGCAGGGTTCTGCTGGAGGGACACAGCATTCAGATAACAAGGTAAGGCCTTTCCTCTACTGTTTTAGACTGTTGGCAAAGCACCTAGATCACAGCACTGGTTCTTTATGGCCAAGCAGTGCCATACACCTTGGAAAACAGGAGCTGCACCTCTTTCCCATGCTGACCCTGGCTCCCTCAATTCAGCCCTGGGAAAATTAGCTCTGATGTGTGTGTGGACTTTGCCTGCCAGGGTCTTGCCCTTTCCTTGGGAGTGATGGGGTTGACACTTGGACTCAGTGTTTTGATGGATTGATTTATTCTAGAAAATATCTTGGGTTAGATGGAAGGCGTTTAGTGAAGGACTGTGTAGTGTTGATCCTGCAGTGACTCCAATGTGGGCTCTCGTGGATGGTGTTTGGGAGGGATAAAGAATGTTGTTATCTTCAGGTGCATGGACAAATCCAAGGCTCTGCATATTTGAGATGTGGGACTCAGTCCTTACTTGCAGACCAATTGTTGGTGTGTTTAATAAACATGGGCAAGTAATAATGTGTTTTCAAATAGGACTAGATGAAGAATGTGCTGATATCCAAAGCCACCTTTGAAATTTGGTGCTGAGCATCCTGTGTCACCACAGGCACTTGCTTTTGTCTTCACCCCCAAAACTACTGGTGCTGGGCAAGGGGCTGGCAGTTGCTTAAATAAAAGGCTTAGGTTACCCTGGCTGTCTGTATGCAGCTGTGGAGACGCTTTGATACAGTTTATCCTCCAGGATCCATAAGAAAAGTCATTGAGAAACAGCATTACTCCAGCGAGTCTTTTCTAAGTAGTCCTTTGTGCTTCAGAGTGTAAGATAGCGTTAAGGGGAGAACACAGCACGGTGCTGCTTGCCCACCATCCCCAGCAGCAGGAATAATGAATGGAGGAAAGTGCTGCTGGGCCATGCTTGCTTCCCTCTCCCCAGTGGCTCCAATTTTAAAATTTTTCACGCCTTTAGGATTGCCAGCAGCAGAGGGAGGTCTCCTGGGTGAGAAGGTGCCCTCAGGGCACAGGTGAAGATGGTGCTGTACCCTGCTGTGGTACAGAGAACGTGAAAGGACCTGGCACAATGGCATAGCTTGTGTGAGAGCTTTGCATGGTTGGAGGGGAGATGCTGTGAAGGAAGGTGCGGGGTTTGGAAGATGCTAGGAAGTACTGGCAGTGGGCTTTAAACCAAGCTATTCATGGTGGAGGAGCTTTACCCGTTTATACCAGCTGGGACTCATCCTATTTTTCTGCCATGTGCCTGCAGCTACGTGTGGGGCAGTGAGCACAGAACTGCTGGGTTTGGCTTGTGTTTAAACCCTGTTGGTAATGTTGCTGGATTGCCCAAGTCTTGCTCTTGGGAGCAGCTGAGAAGCTGCATTCCTAGCCAGGTTTGAAAAGTAGACTTGGGGTCTTGAACAGCTGAAATGCTTTGAAAAATGTTGATGGTTCTTCAGGATCTGAATTCTCAGAGGTGTGCACAGTGTGTGCTTACAGCATGCCTATGCGCACATGCAGCCTGTGGTGGATGTAACTCAAGCCTCATCAAAATGATTTCATGCTTTAACAAAACTTTGACTAATTTAGAGTTTGGGAAGAAGAGGAAGCACTTAAACTTTGGTTGGTGCCTGAAGTGAAACAGCTTTGGGTTGTGGAATTCAGGGAGGATTGCTACAATGTCAAAGAGGCTGTGAGCAACATGGGTGATAGGGATGTTCAGGGCACATTTGCACATGTAAAAGGTATATTACAGTAAGATGTATTAAAAAAACCCCAAACAAACAAACAAACCCCAGACTTCTGAAATCCGGCAAGAGCAGTCCATACACCAACCTGGCAGCTTCTCATCACATTAACCCCATAGCACGCAGTACTTGGTATGAGTGTTGGAAAACGGAGCATGGCCCACCCTTGGCTTTACCCCAGTGGGCACCTGCCATCCTGGCAAAGCTCTCCTGGCTCAGCATATCCCCAGACATTTTTACTTTGGGGGACCTCTAATGAATCCTCAAGTGTTGGTTTTCTCCCTCTTTTGTTCAGGTTTTTAGCAGTGCAGCACAGTAAGGGCCCACAGACAGCTACGGTTCAGCACTGGTCACTTTGCCAGCACTGGCAGAAGGAAGAAAGTGTTTGAATTTGGGTCAGTCACTCACCAGTGTTCCTCAGGGAGGCTCTGGTTTCTTGTTCGTACGAGAATGGGATTGCCCAGTTATGTTCAGAAAGGCTTGAGAAACATGCAGGAGTTCTTGTTACCTGCTCCAGCCATGGAAAATTAACTCTGCACATGCGGTTTGCTCTGGGGAACTTTGCAGTCTTTTGCTCTTAATTCATGGTATTTTCTCTGGCTTCTCCCTCTGGTCCCTTTTCCATAAAAGTAAGTAAAAGAAAAAACAGGCAGACAGCGGAGAGGAGAAAGCAGCTGCAAAAAGGCTGATCCACCAGCAAGGGGCATAGACCTGTTTGTGAAACCTTCAGTCTCACTGAGTGGAGGCTGTTCAGCCCTCAAAGGGGAGTTGAAAGCATCTCATCCCAGCCATGGGGGTTGCCTGTGCCCTGTTCCTGCCTCCTCAGCTCTGCTGTGTCTGCATCCCCATCCATCTGAGGCCTGTTTCTCCTTGTCCCCAGCACATGTGATGTCACGTCCCTGTTGTATTCCCATGCCTCTGTAGGGTGCAGAGAGCTCTGTTCTCTGGCTGAGCACATGGAGAGGAAAGGAGACCCTGCCACCCTGCTTGGGCAAAGCCCTGTCCCCAGCTCATGGGGACATTGGTTGGCCTGTCCGCTGCCTGCCCACCCCCTCCGCGCCCCCCTTCCTGCCATCGGAAGGAGGGAAAGAAAAGGAGAAACAACCATATGAAAAAAATGTTAATTTATTAATCACAGAATATATAGCAGTTCATCTGAAATGCTGTTGCTATGCCAACACCCTGGGAGTTTATTTTCTTAATCCAGGAGTGAAGCGTTTGGTCCCCCGCTCTCCTGCTGAGCTATTTGAATATGTTGCTGCTGCCGCCATATCTGTTTAAAAGGGAGAAGGAGGGAAAAAGGGAGGAAAAAAAAACCAAAGTAGGCTAAACGACCAAAGCAGTCAGATGCAAAGTAGTAAGAAGCCTTTCTCAGTACGACTTAGTAAAAATGACACAAATTAATATACTCTACTTAAACCAGACCAAGATTAATGCTTCTCTTTCAGAGCAGCTTAGTCCAACTGTCACTCGACAAGCGTTCGTCGGACAAAATCAACACTAATCAACATTTATTCCTCTCTTGCCCTTGGGTCTGAGGAGCGTAGAACGGGCTGCGCCATTCTCCGGCTCGTCTCGCCACGCTTTTCACCCTCCATCCAGCTTCGCCATATATCACCCTTCCTCTCTGTGCTTCTGCTTGTACGGATCCACACGCTCAGCTATCAGGCTACATTAGAGGCATGATAGATTTTCTGTTTTAATTTACATCTATTATATTACAACATAACAGATCTTGATTCAGTGGAGACCAGTGTCTCCTGTAGACAGACTCTTGGGGAAGATTTCTGCATGAACTTTTTAAGGCTGGTTGCAAAGTGGCTTTGGGTGGACTCTCCTTCTCCCTCCTCTCACCTCTGAGTGCTGAGCAAATGTCTCGTGGTGCACCTTGCTGAGGGAAGCCTGTGGCTGTGTTGGCTGGCTTGCCGTGGAGCCGGGAGCCAATGGCTTTGGAGGGGACAGGCATTTGAGCATTGTCAGCCACTGTGAGCTGGCTGCCAGGCTGGTTTGTGACTGAAGCTTGGAGCAGACCTTGCCCTGCCTTGCTGCTGCCTTCTACCTTAGACCCTATAATGGGGTGGAGGTGGGGAGTATTGAAACCAGCTGTTGATGTTGGGAGATTGAGGGCCCAACATACCTATAGGGCGTCTTCTCATTTCCTCCCATTTCAGGGGTGCTGAAGCCATGAGTGTCTGGCACATGAGGGTTGGAAGGGTTTTACAAAGATTCAGGACTAATTTCTGGTGGGCAGGATACTGATTCATGCTATATGCTGCATCTTCGGAGCAGGGAAAGGACAAGTCTGACCTAAAGTCTGGCTGATTTCTCAAGATCTTGGTGGGGCTATGCTCCAGCTGACTTTCCCTTTGAGGATTAGATTTGTCTTGTTTGGTTGTCCGGAGGGTCTATAGGGAGCAGAAAAAGGCAGAAGAGTGGAAGAAACTGGAGCATGTTGTGTTTGTTTCCTCTCCGATGAGCGGAAAACCAGTGAAGGTCATGATGCTGCTGCACCCAGCTCAATGTGATTTTGAAGAGCTCTTCCTATCTTTGCAGCCTTGGGTTATTAAAATGGGAGGAAGGGAATCCTTCCTCCACTTTCCCATTTTTGCACTTTGTGTTCAATGCTTTTTTTCCCCTGATTTGTTCTGGCAGAGCACTCATTTGGGGCTTGGGTGATCTATATTTGACTTTTTTCTAGTGCCACGTATCTCCAAGCTTGGACAGGACTTTGTCTTACAGTCACTTAGATGGGAGTGTGAGTTACAGTTTTGGGCAGACTAAAGTTAAGGTAGTTCTTGCTTTCTCCTTTGTAACCTCTTCTTCAGGCTGTGTGTGCAAGTGTAAGTTTGCCTGGGAAGGCAACTTTCCCATGGGTGTCTAAGAACAGGTTAGAATACCCATCAAGGATGCTCCTGTTCCAGTGTCAGATAAGGGTTCACTCCATAAATGTCTGCCCATCCCTTCCACTGCTGATCTGGGGTGTGAGGGTCCAGTCTGGTGTTGGGTCTCCCAATATGAAGTCAGTGGTGACGTGTTTACCATCTATTCTGTTCCTGCTGTTCATGGCTAAGAGGCTGAAGTAGCCTTTCATTTGGGTGGTGTTAAGGGTAGCCCAAAGTCTAGAAGTAGCTCTCATGGATTCCTTGCCCCTGGGGGTCCAACACATGCTATTCCCGTTGCTGTTGCTAAACTTGTGTCCATGACATGCTGCGGGTGATGAATTAGGGGTCCCAGAGATGGCATCCAGTTAGAAAGTTGCAGTCAAGTCTCCCAGGTCAAAGCAGAGCTTGGTGATTTTGCTGGGAATCCCATGTCCCTCTTCTGTAGGTCCTTTTTGCCCAGTTGCTAAATAAACTTCATTTGAAAGATTGTGATTTGTCCTTTCCTCCTGGGAACACTTAGGTCTGTGAAAACTGCAACTTGGAGGCTCTCACTGCCCTTTTCTGCTGCCATGGCCTCCATTGCATCATGCAGAGGCTGCTGGGTGGCAAAATACTGCAGTGTGCTGCGTCCCAGCCGGGATGGACTGAAGGCTGAGCTTGGGGTGCTGGTGGGATCTCTCTCCCTCTCTCCCTCTCTCCCTCTCTCCCTCTCTCCCTCTCTCCCTCTCTCCCTCTCTCCCTCTCTCCCTCTC